>JAPWLS010002374.1:0-99738 GCA_028551675.1 Tineola bisselliella
TTGCAAGTCTGAAAATCAACTGATCTGACTCAACCTGTGGGCTTATCACGAATTTAGTCCGGCTTTCGAATCGAGCTGTCACAAGTAAAACGGATCCGTTAGCAATCGGGATCATGAATTTTTACTAACGACTAACGAGCACCAGCAATCTATCAAATGAACGAAAGATGGAGACGTTCGAAAATTAACAAAAAGTATCTAAAATATTGTAGTTCCAAATCCGCACGCGGTGGCGCTGCTCAAATTTCCATACAAATCGCTTGAAGCGAACTCGGTTCGAAAGCCAGACTAAAATTCGTGATAAGCCCACTGTTGTCCTTATATGCCAAACCTAATATTTTTCAAACAAAAAAGATGGACAATCAACCTCAGTGTTTATTTTAGGACAAAAATGAGCGGACGCTAGCTTTCTAGTAAAATTAAACATGTTAAAAGTGTTAAGCAGTCAGCCTTTCTCCTTTTCTTACACTTATAATAAATTGCGTGTAATGCATTTGTTATTATTAATCGATGTCGAATTTTAATTAGCAAATTTGCACGTTGGAACGGGAAGAGAAATGATTGTTTGCATTTTGTCTTTTAATTAATTATCATAGTTAAAATAATCTACTTGATATATTACTAAAACTTTCTTTTGTTTACGTGTACACAAATTATCATAATTAATATTTGTTGTTATGGCTTGGTATCATCCCTTCCTTTTGATTCCTACCCTCTTCATTTCTTCTCATCATTAAAATATTCGCGGGCCCGCTACGTCATCCACCGAGCATGCGACGCTAGCGCCCTCTACGGACATGACTAGTCACAGTCAGTCTGCCGTCCACCGCCGACGCGTATTGTCGCCCTTGCTTGTGGCAATGTGTTGAACTGGTCTGCCGTCCACCGCCGACGCGTATTGTCGCCCTTGCTTGTGACAACGTGATAAAAAACCCTGTGTTGAACTGGATTGCCGGCCACGCGAATGTGAGTACACACTCGCATCGTCTTTCCTATACTTTGTCCTTGTGTTTCTCCAAGCGATCCCTGGCTTGGATGCGTGATAAATGCAATTACAAACGCACAAAACTTGCAATTCACAATCTAGATCTTGTATACATACTACCCCAAAACTGATAGTGCCACAGCCACAGCATCGTCACGCGTGCGTCTGCCCAAACTTGAGCTTCCCAGGTTCGACAGTCTCATCGAAAACTGGCAAACGTTTCACGATACGTTTGTTGCTTTGGTCCACAATAACGAGTCGTTGTCAGCCGTCGAAAAATACCACTACCTTATTTCTTGTTTGTCCGGTTCTGCGTTAACGATAAAATATTAAACATCACCGCCTTAAAATCATCCTCACTCGATCAATTGTTAACTTTAACAAATATCTTTTATGAGTCCGTGAGCGCGCTTCACAGTATCAATATCGACAACTTAGGCGAATACATTTTATTTCATCTTGCCTTTCGAGCCCTTGATTGTGATACTCGAAAAAGATTCGAAATTCAAAATGAAAAACATATGCCTCACTTTGCTGATTTATTGTCGTTTCTTCAGGGTTACGTTAAAATCCTGGAGACCAGCGAACAAAGGTCCAGCCCTAGTTCTGTGCAGCCTCGTGTAAATACGTTCCCTAAACCTGGTAATAAGCCGACCGAGCCTCGTTTTAAGTCCAGTAAAAACTATAACTCCTCTGTGACTCGAAAAGGATTTGTGAAAAAGATTACGTGTCCATGCTGTAACCTTCAACACAGCATATACAAATGTCCGAAATTTCAGACGTTCAACTCGCCCACTAGGTTAACTTTCGCTACTGGAAAAAACCTATGCGGCAACTGTTTGCGATTCGGACACAACGTAAACGACTGTTCTTCCAAAACCGGCTGTTTAACGTGCGGAGAAAAACATCATACGCTTCTGCATAGCGATACGCCTACTACTTCGGAACCTGGCACTTCTGGAGTGAGTACCGGCAGTCACACCAGTACCAGTGCTCACATTGGGCACGGGCGCTCTCTTGTGCTCTTAGGTACGTGTACACTGCTGGCGCGCGCCTCCAATGGCCCGCCGCAGCCTGTTCGCGCCCTTATTGACAGCGGAGCACAAGATTGTTTTATGACGACCGCCTGCGCTCGTCGCCTTGGACTGACTGTACGTCGCTGCAACCTTACAGTTTCCGGTCTTGGTCAAAACACAGTCCATCACGTCAGAGGATTCTGCCGCGGGACCAGCCTGAGCCTCAATTCAACATTCGACCAATTGTAATGGATGCTGTAACTTCTAAGATGCCCACTGCTACAGTACCTGACACTGTACGACGTCACTTTTGCCACTTAATGCTGGCCGATGAAACTTTCGACCAGCCGTCAGAAGTCGACCTACTATTGGGTGCCGAATTATTTCATCTCATCTACGACGGACAGCGTGTTGCACCAGGGCCCGGTTTACCTACCGCCCTGCACAGCGTCTTCGGATGGGTACTCACCGGGAAGCTCGATCCTAGCTGTCGACCACCTTCTACGGTTTCCTCTTTAGTTGCGTCTACCTGCGCCTTAGACGAGGTAGTTCAACGCTTCTGGGAGGTCGAAGAACCACCGAAGACACGTCTGGCTGCGCCAGAGGATGAAGAATGCGAATCCCTATATGCAAACTCGGTGCGGCAAGATCCAGATGGCAGATACGTAGTGCCCATTCTACTAAAGGATCGTCCCATGCTTGGTGATTCATACAAGCACTCGTTATCTCGTCTGGTCAATTTAGAAAAGCGTCTCACCAAACACGGACAATTGAAAGAAGATTACGCAACATTCATGCAAGAATACGTGTGTTATTCGTCCAGATAGTGCTACGACAAAGCTACGTGTTGTATTTGACGCAAGCTGCAAATCATCGAACGGTCGGTCACTCAATGACTTGGTCTACACTGGTCCGAAACTCCAAGCGGATATCGTCGACATTCTAACCAAGTTTCGCCTCCACGCGGTGGTCTTCACTAGTGACATCGCCAAAATGTACCGCGAGATATTGATAAGACCGGAAGATCGTCGATGGCAACACATTCTTTGGCGGGACACACCGTCCGACTCTGTCTGCGAATACGAGCTCCGCACCGTTACGTATGGTGTGAGCAGTTCACCGTTCCTGGCCATTCGAACATTGCAACAACTAGCAGCCGATCATGGAGCCACTTGGCCACGTGCTGCTGAAGTGGTACGCCATGATGTGTTCATGGATGACGTCATTACCGGGGCGCCGTCTATTGAACAGGCTCTTCAACTGCAAGATGAGTTGACTCAGTTGCTGCAATGTGCTCAGTTCAAACTACACAAATGGACGAGCAACTCCCCAGCGTTTCTCAAACATTTGCCTTCTGAACATGTACAAGTTCCTAAATCATTTTCTGAAGAGACAAATCAGGCTACTCTGAAGATTTTAGGAGTCCAGTGGGACCCTGTTGGCGACTTCTTTACTTACTCCGCTTCGCCAGTAAGCGTCGAGTGTACGAAACGTTCGATCTTGTCGAACGTCGCTCGCATTTTTGACCCGCTAGGATGGCTAACTCCAGTAACACTTATAGCAAAATTGCTCCTTCAAGATCTTTGGCGACTGAAACTTACCTGGGACGAATCTGTTCCGTATGATTTAGCGAGAATTTGGCATGAATTTGTTTCCGAGCTAAACAATTTACATCTTATTAAATTTCCACCGACGGTTCCACGAAGGCGTACGGGTGCTGTGTTTACCTACGTGCGGTATCAACCAGTTCCGTAACTCTCCACCTTCTTATAGCAAAGTCTAAAGTAGCTCCATTGAAACCACTTACGGTGAATCGACTAGAACTGTGTGGCGCCACCTTGCTCTCGCGAGTACTTGCACACTTATTTACTTTGCTAAAGGATAAAATCAACATAACCGATCAAATCGCTTTTACTGATAGCAGTACCGTTCTGTCCTGGCTTAATATGGAACCGCACAAACTTAAAACATTTGTGGCACATCGCGTCGTCCAAGCTACGGATGCTGTTCCCGCATCGAAATGGAAGCATGTATCAACAGTCGAGAACCCTGCCGATTATTGCAGTCGCGGTCTGAGCTGTTCTGAGCTCGCTGCCTGCAAGCGTTGGTGGTCGGGCCCCGACTGGCTCACCTGCGAATCGGCACGCTGGCCGATGAGCAGAGAACCGGAGCCACAGAATGTGCACGTTGAACTGAAGTCCTCATCGTTTGTCTCTCACAGTGACGAAGAGAAAGAAGAAAACTCAGTCCACACACTTCTCACTCGCTTTTCATCATTCACGCGAATGCAACGCACGATAGCAAATTGTATTAGGTTTATTCGAAATTGTAAGCAGACACCTGAAGCTCGTTCGTACGGTCCCTTAACAGTGACAGAAATATCTATAGCTCTTTGTAAAATAATTAAATCTATACAGGATAATTATTTCACTGATGAATTTAATTGTCTCAAATCAAATCGACCTTGCAATCGATCAATTCAAAAACTTTCTCCATTTATTGATCCGTCCAGTCTCTTGCGAGTGGGGGGACGATTAGCGGGGATAGAAAATATATTTCTGGGTAAAGACGGAAACGTCCGCGTAGTAAAGATACGTGAGAAGGGCACTTTTACTAGACCTTCTAGGAAAGTCTGTCCACTTCCTATAGCTACATAGGATCTTCTTTTACTTAAACTTAGTTCTTAATTCATATTTGTTTCTTAGCATTTAAGGATTTCTAGTTTAGTTTAATCATATTTAGTTAGTAGTAAGTTTAGTAGCTTCGGTATAATTTCATAGCGTCCATATGTTTATCCGAACACAAATTGTATTTTCTTGGCCTAGCTTTCGGGAAAAGGATTGCCTTGTGAAATCCCTAGCTGATTTCAAGTGGGGGGAAATGTTATGGCTTGGTATCATCCCTTCCTTTTGATTCCTACCCTCTTCATTTCCTCTCATCATTAAAATATTCGCGGGCCCGCTACGTCATCCACCGAGCATGCGATACTAGCGCCCTCTACTGACATGACTAGTGTCAGTCAGTCTGCCGTCCACCGCCGACGCGTATTGTCGCCCTTGCTTGTGGCAACGTGATGAACTGGTCTGCCGTCCACCGCCGACGCGTATTGTCGCCCTTGCTTGTGACAACGTGATAAAAAACCCTGTGTTGAACTGGATTGCCGGCCACGCGAATGTGAGTACGCCCGTCTTTCCTATACTTTGTCCTGGTGTTTCTCCAAGCTTGATTTGGCAGGTTTAGGTATCCCCTGGCTTGGATGCTGGCCTGAGTAAATGCAATTACAAACGGCACAAAACTCAAAGCTGCAATTCACAATCTAGATCTTGTATACATACTACCCCAAACAACACGATACAAATACTTTCAATTTATATTTTACAAAAATTGAAAATTCGTTATATTTCTATTTCTATTTCTATTTCTATTTCTAATGCATCATCCGTAGGTTCCTATCGGAACACTTGGACTTGTCAGAATATAACTATATTTATGAATACAACAATATGCAGCAACGACGACGGCGCCCTCTACTCACTCCAACAACAAATATTAACTACTAGATACAATCAGTTTCACAGACTGTCATTTGCAGCTTCATTCATAGTGTAAAAAGCTTTGTCAATTAACGTTTAAATAAAACGGTTTTTAACAAATGTATTCGTAAGGTATATTTTGCATTAGCTATTACGGGCAGTTCTAGGGGATTTCAAAAAATTCGTTAAATCGAGGAAATCGTTATATCGAGGGCCGCCACATTAAGATTACTTTATATTTCTATTTCTCTATTTCTATTTACTTATATTTAGGTCAAATCATGGAGCATAAAAAATATCATTTACACAACATGCTCAAACAAACATGTGTAGAGTATGCACTATGTAACTATTTAAATTTTAAAAAATGACACATCATTTTCTTGCAACAAACATTTGATATTTGACACTGAATAGCTTTATCCAGTGAAAAATCCTAATTTCGTGTAAACCTTAACTATCAATCAACTTCAAGTGATTTAATTTGAAAATTGATATAATTTTTGTGGTTTGAAAGTTTCAACATTTTATTTTTATAGCTAATAGGTTTTTAATTTTAAGTTGGTAGTTTTCATTAAGGACGGTGGGTACTGTGGGTATAGCATCATAATAAATTAAAGAGTTTTTTATTTATATTATATTATACTATATTAAAGAAAAGAAAATTGAAACATTATAAGTATATAAATTGCAGTAATATTAAAAATTGTAAAAATCAATTTTATATTTACATTGTAAATGCCGTAAATAGAAAATGTGAAGTTTCTCGCATCAATGATAAGCTGAATTCGTTCTCCAATGTTTTGATACAAATCTGAGAAGTATTGATCTAATTTAAAAAAATGAGACCAAGTTAAAGTTAATTAAAAATATAATTATAAAATACCATCTTCATAATTCTGCAGTAATTTAGTAGCACCTTTTCTAGTTGTTTTAATTGCATTTGTTAGCCTCTGTGCGTTTATAACTGAAATAATACCACCTACAGTGACAACCATTGAAGGAAATAGCGCCGGATAAAGGACCATATTATTCTCTGAGTGTGATATCTGCATAAGAATAAAATACGATGAGTAGTACGGAAACATAATCGCAGAGCGAGAGAGAAATAGTATGTATAATAGGTTTTCAAAATTATGTACCCAATCTCACCTCATTTTTCATGAAAGATATTGACGCGAAGGTAACAACTAGATTCCACATTAAGATTTCTACTGCATATATAAATGACTGAAATTTTAAAAAATGTTCATGGTAGGAAAAGTTTTCAATTCAAATTGCTCTTGATCTTACCTGAAATTGAAATATAGTCATAACATCGATTAAGCAATCGAGCATGCTGTATACAGCATATACAATCGGATGCCCATTATCTCTTAGGAGTACATGCTTTCTATCAGCCATCAAGCAATCTACATTTCTGTCATTGAAAATAGCATTCACAACATAAAATCGTGTCCGAATTATCGCAATGAAAATACCCATATAAAGTAGATCAAAAAATTGTCGAGAATAGTTAAGCATAACGATTGTAACAGGAATACACCTCTCAAGCACAAAAAGTTCATTAAAAAGAATAATATTACACGTGAACAAAGAAATTGTGAGAATTAATAAAGCCCACGTTTCTAATACAATTTCGGCGTTTGCTTTTCTAGAATCTACGGAAAGCAGACGATCTACTTTTTGTAATTTGACGTAGAGGGTAGTATTGATATTTGCATTCATAAGATTGCGAAGTGTTATGATTATATTCAGGAATGTGTCTACTGATATAGCCAACTTTACCATGAACTCTCTTAATTGAAAGGCATTGAAAATAGTTTTGCAATGAAAAACAAAGTATACAGTTTGTGATACACACAGCAAATTGAATAAAATTACATAAACTTTATACAAAAACTTAGGTTTTGTTATAAAACGATATTTAATGTGCACTCTCTGTAAACCTAATACTGTTAATATAAAATGCATCGGTTTAAAAACATTGACGAAATCGTCGTCTAATATATCGGCAGAGAAAAATTCCAAATCTGCCATTTTTTCTAAATCAAAAACTCTAAGTTTGACATGCGGGTATAGCCGCTGTTAGTTCTATTGTTACTGACTATAAATAAAATATTATATTAATCTATCATTTTATTTTAACTAATTTCGAGGGATTAAAACGTTTATGGTTTTTTATCTAAAGTTATAAGAAGTACAACGATTTAATTGAATTACTTTGTTTTATGATAATGTTTAATAATCATAGAAATCAATGTTTGTATATTTCATAAAAATAACCATACAATCGATACTTACAAAACGAAACTCTGTGTGTCACTTTAATCTTTATATGGATAATTTATCCCTTAGGTAATAGATAACAATAAAACTAATATAATAAAATAATAGTAATAGGCCTGTCTAATGTTCATATATTTGTGGAGAAATTAAATTGTAACCTTTAACATAATTGGGCAAATTATTTGTACCTACATAATATGTATTCCATTTCATTCTATTAATTTTGAAAGATAATATCGTTTTATTGAATGCAATGTATGTAATGGATATTCTTATAACAGACAATTAAAAAGCGATATGCTGTTTTATATATAAATGTAGGTACCTATATGATATCATGATTTTCATAGTGAAAGAGAAACCGCTTGACCCACAAGTTTTCTTAACAATGTGTATTTTAGAAACATTAAATTTAGATATTTTAGACGATGATTTCGTAAGATGTTTCTCGCCTTTTAATGTGATGCAATTTCTTTTAGGCACAAATCGTGTGCAAGTGAAAAACCGATTCATTACAAATACGACTTTTTGCCAAAAACTATATTCTTGCTTTTTTTCTCTATGCGTTGCATTTTCCGCTTTATTTTACAATGAGTTTTATCGAAACTATATGAGCGATAATTTTGTTCTATACATAATATTTGCTATCGGAATTGCCCTACAATTCATATGTTATTTCCTCAATGTAATGTATGTGAAATTATTTCATCCGACTCAGAACGTTAAAATGTTTCTTCTGCTACAAAGAATAGACAGAATTCTTCATTTAGATAATCAGAAATTTTTAAATGGCAGCCATTTTAAATTAAATTTACTTGGCGTTACTTTTTTAACTAGCGGTTATATTGTTGGGTTTTGTATACACACTTATAGGACAGTCGATAAGCCGATATTCACAATGTTTTTGGCATTTGGAATAATAACTTTGTATATCGAACTTTTTGCAATGGAAAGCACTATTTATTTTCTTGCAACAAGACTCAGGTTTATAAACGAAGTAATTAATATGCGTTTAAATGATGGAGCATATGTTTATAATAGATATGAATATATTTTCAAGATTGTTTGGCCATTTGATAACAAATTGAGAGATTTAGCTGTGAATACAGATTTTAATGGAATACATGAAACTGTGGATAAAATATTAAGCTCCTTTCGGCTTATTATCGAAGGATGTAATGTTGTTACTCAGATTTATAGCTTTCAGGTAAGAACAATGTTTGTTTTACATTTACCTACTAATTGCAAATTAATTTTTACTTAATTTTAGGTCTTCATAATAGTGACTATTGTATTTTTATGGACTTTGCTCGTTATTGAGGGACTTGTGTTGGGATTTGGTACAAAGGTTTGTGAATAATGTTCCAATGTTGACGCCGCATAGCCGCATATAGTTTTGCATATCAAGTGCATATTATTTTATTCCAGTGGTTACCATTGGAAACTGCAATAACGATGATATTTTGGATATTTTTCTACGGATGCCAAATCGTAGTAATGGCTGTCGTGTGTAAATTATTTCTTATGGAAATAAGCAAAACGAAAAATATTTGTACTAATATCTTAGTTGGAAACGGTGAAGGTAACAAGTATTTTTTAAAATTAGAAAGTTTTATAGAAATAAATCTAGAAGTATCTTACTAATCTATTTCGCTAATATGTCGTCAATATATTTGTTTTTATATGATTTGTCTTCTAAGAAGTAGAAGTTCTGAATGTATAAGAACTTACTTACGTCAGTACGGTAAGTATGAGTTTTACGGATTATAATAGGTACCTACTGCCTATTACGTCATTCGATTATGAAAAAGAAATTAGTTACTAATCAATAATCGATTATTCATTTTAGTTTTTTTATGTCCATTCTTTACCTAGTTCGTATTATATTTCAGGTCGCAAGCATGACACAGCTAGGAAACTAATAAGAATGATATTATGGCACGCGCCTGAATTTTCTGTTTATAATATATTTACTGTCGATCTACACATGCCACTACGGTTGCTGGGTTTAATAACAACGAATGTTATTATTTTAATGCAATTTACGTATCTTTAGAAAATTATATGAAAATTGTAGTTTATTATATTTATTTTCCATAATAAAGTCATTATTTCATTAGAAAATGTTTTTTTTTGATTTTATCTGATATAATATTGTGATTTAGTATTTTTGTGGTTTTATTCATTTAGTTAATTCCAAATGTCTGAGCTAGAAGGACTGTCGTCTGATATTTTAGAGGAAGGGTTTGTAAAATGTTTTGCGCCTTTCCACTACGCCCAATGGTTTCTCGGAACACTCCGAGTCGATATGAAGAATCGTTTTGTTATAATCTCAACATTTTACCAAAAACTTTATTCTTATATGTTTTCAATGTGTATAACGAGTTCGGCTTTATATTTCGATAGTTTTTACGAATATTATTTCCGCGATTATTCCGCATTATACAGCATACATTCGATAGGAAATTTTGTTCAGTTTTGTTGCGTTTTCTGTAACATCATGCATGTTAAACAATTTCGTCCAAATGATAACATTGAACTGTATCTGA
Organism: Tineola bisselliella; assembly: GCA_028551675.1. Lineage (NCBI taxonomy): Eukaryota > Metazoa > Arthropoda > Insecta > Lepidoptera > Tineidae > Tineola > Tineola bisselliella. The sequence continues at coordinate 10,373 of JAPWLS010002374.1, forward strand.
TACTGCAGAAGATCGATAGATGCTTACATTTAGATACACAGAAGTTCGTTTATGAAAGACATTTTCAATTAAATTTGATTGGTGTTGTTACACTTTCTATTGCTTATATGACCTGCTTTTCCATACACATTTACACTGTGGTCGAATTTCCATTATTAACTATATTTTTGGGTTTTGGCGTCACAGCTGTGCAGATAGAGTTTTTAGCAATGGCCAGTACTGTTTATTTTTTAGCAATAAGATTAAGGTTTTTGAACCAGTTAATTAATACGCGGTTAAACAATGAAATTAAGTCGAAACCGACCGGTTTTAATTCATTATTGCAATTAATATGGAAAGATGATAGTTTAGCTGAAACTGCGGACGTAATAAGTTATGATGAAGATTCTATATTGATGTCTTTTAAATTCATTGTTGAAGGCATTAAAGTGGTTTGTGAAGTCTATAGTTTTCAGGTGAGAGTTAAATTAAGTAATAGGTGTAAATCGGCCTGTGTTGTACGTTTTGTCACTGATACATATATTAATAGAGAGACACAGGTATATCATTATGTATTATAACTTAAGCTTACAGCTCGTGCTAATATAACTTAGTCAAAATTATTTTTTAACTTTGTAGGTGGTACTCCTATTCAGTGCCATTTATTTATCAACATTGGTTGTCATTGAAGGGATTGCATTAGGATATCATACTAAGGTAAAATAACTTTATGTGACTTACTTAATTCTCTACAATAAAGGCGTAAAACTTAGGGCGATACAACATTTAAAAAGTCATGTTCCCAAACAATTTCAAATATTATTAAAAGTCTATTTGAATTGTGTGTGAATAATAAAAACTAAACATTTTTAGCACATAACGCTAGAAACAGCAGTAACTATGATAATAATTTGGGTTTTATTTTATGTGATTGCTGTCATATTTCTCTCTATAATTTGTGAGTTATGCGTATTACAAGTTAAAGATACGAAAACTTTATGTACTGAAGTCTTACAGAAGAACCACGAAGGTCAGTATATTGCATGTACCTGTTTAGTTGTGGCTCGAGTTAAAGAAAAAAATACACCTATATGTTTACATTTCAGGTCGAATACACGATACAGCAAAAGCAATAATTCGTCTGATATCCTGGCATACACCGAAGTTTACTGTATACAGCGTGATCTCTGTCGATGTCGCGCTTCCAGTGAGATTGTTACGACTAATAGCTACAAATACTATTGTTCTTATGCAGTTTACATTTTTGTAGTGTCTTACATTTTGCTTTAAACAGGACTTTTAGAATCGCATTAAGTCTTGATTTATTGCATCCTAATTTGCAACTTCCACTGACGAGTAAATTCCGAACATCTTAAAACCTGTAGTGTGGTGGTAGATGGGAAATATCCATATTTCTAGTGGACCCATATCATAAAATTGACAAGTCTAATTCCGTCATTTAAAAAACTAAGTTAATTTTTTTTCACTCTTGCAACCACAATTTTGCACTATACTTGTTCACACTAGTGGTGTAGAAATTAGACCAATCAATCAATCTAGTTGAATATTGGATAATGAATGTAAATAAATTTAAAAAACGAACTAAAAACAATTTATTTTAAAAATAATTAATAAAGAAAATAGAATTAATTTAATAAGCAAATCTAAGCTCTGGTTTGAATTCAAGTTTGTCTAGAGCTGGTGTACAGGCAAAGTTTATCATCGGTGGTGGTCCACACATCAGCACCAGAACATCATCACCTGGTGGGAATAGATGTTCCCTTATCATCTCATCATTGATAAAACCTTTGCTATATTTCCATTCTGAAATAACATTAAAAAATGAAGCATTGAACTGTTGATATTGAAGAAGCTATGTCAAAGAAAATAAAATAGATTGACATATTCTCAGAAAAGTTAACATTTCTATAGTTATTTTACCAATCAATAATAAAAAAAAGAAGGAAACACTAACCATCGCTAGGTCTATCCAAAGTATACCAAATCTGTAACTGTTCAGGATTTTCACGTTGATAATTTTCTAATTCAGGTCTTAGTAAAATATCCTCTTCAGTTTGGTTTGCGAATAGCAGACGCATCTCAGTCTTGTCGTTAGGGTCTTGACATATTTGACGTATTAGTTGTAACATTGGAGCTATTCCTGTGCCGCCTAGAAATGAATAAATAAATATTAAATGGACATGCAGTTTTATTTTGTATTGTTGTTTGTTCAAAGAAACATATGATTTTTATACTAGTCTGGCATATGATCGTGCTCCATCTGGAGTTAAAAGTGGAGATAAATGACACAAAAGGGAAATATTTGTTAGCAGCAGACCCCACTTGCCACACCTTGCTACTTCCAATTGGAGGCCCTAACTCTACTAGACTTACTTCAGGATTCTTACAATTGATGATACCAAGCAGAACGGGGTAATAATCGATAACAGTTTTGTCACTCTGTCACATATGCATTGATATGTGAAAATAAGCATGTAGATTCAATTTAATACTACGAAAATCCTCACCAGCAATCATATTAAGTTTCTTAGCCTGAATTGGAACAGGTGGGTCCTTTCTCAACTTTTTCACAAGGAATGTTCCATCCCCAGTGTATTGCAGTTTACCAGACGGGCCTCTAACATCTATAGTGTCGCCTAATTTAAGACTCTCCAAGTGTTGAGACATTTTACCACCTTCAGGAAACTTTGGATGGACATTTTTAAAGTATATCTGTAAATATATTTGACATTGAAATTTAAAAAAATCTTGGGTGTCAAATGTTTGGAGTTGTCTGGAAAAACATTAGGTAGAAAAGAATTTTTTTTTGTTAGGCATAATTTTGTAGCAAGAGATCAGATAGATCGTATGGTACATTTTATGCAGCGCCATCTATGGGTGTATAGCGAAGTCGCCACCATGACTTTTAAGAAATATTCTAATGCTATATTCCTTTATAATTATACATTACAATCAAGTTTTAATACATAATTAGATACATATAAATATTACGAAGGCTATATAGTAACTGTTATGATCAGCTTCTATTACTATTATATCAATAAAATAATCAAAGATTAAAATGCGTGATGATAAACATGTATCTAATATCTCAACATTCAATTGACTACGTTTTATTCTAATCTAATCTGTCTAGTAAGAATTTAACATTGAAATTAGGAAACCATCGCGTTAATTTTTGTTCATCAACGCTTCTGGGGGGCTACTTAGGCGCACGAACTTCGGACGAAAATACGATTTTGACAGCGTCATGACGAGTAGGCTACACAGGATTTATTTTATGGATTTATATGTCAAAATTCACGTAAGTCATGGAGATGACGCGACGGCCGTATCATGAAACTTAGTTTGATTGAGTAGTCCCCCTGGTTCAAAGCGTCACTAATAGGTTTGTATCTACAAATATGTATTTTTAGATTCAACTTAATATTTGAATACCTCAATCACATATATATTATTTATACTATCCAGCCAAGTAGTAATAAATAAATCAAATGCTCTGATAAGACAGCAATATCAAATTTCCTTCTTAAATCAAACATCTTTATTTTAAGATTCATCTAAAGCGTGAACTTTATTTATCAGCATACATTATAGATAGAGATAATTATTATATAATTTAAAGCAATAAAATTTAAAAAGCAATGATTAGGTGAATACTAGTAAATTAAATCCTAGGCCAGGGGTCGGCAGACTTATCAACCAGATGAGCCGAATATTAAGTTTGTAGATTTTCCCATGCCTTCAGAGAGCCGCAACATGAACTTTATTATATACTATAACTCTATAATGAAAGTCTAATTTGCTTCAGTGAGTTGTAAGAAGAGCCAGATAATCCTATGGCAAGAGCCGCGGTCTGCCGACCCCTGTCCTAGGCCTACGACCTGTGCATTTTGACTTTTTGATACACTCACTACAGAGGCAGGCAGAGACTGTAGAGCGCAACGACTAGTTTCTCTATTAAATAAAAATACAATAGTCGAAGCACAGATAACCTTGTAACTAATTCACAAATGATACTATTCGTCGTCGGTGTATTGTTGGGTTACAATTTCAAAACTAATTTAAATTTTTAAAAAACAACCTTGAAACAATTAGCTGTAAATCACTTAGAATTACGCAGTTTGTTTCTGTTATCACAACTGTAGAAAACTAAATTGTATTTAAAGAAATAATCCTATTAGAGATAAAAAAGTATAATGATAAATGAAGCGAATAATTATAATTTGTGGCAAAGAAACTTATTGAATAACTCCGTACAACAAGTGGTGAATTGCTTCTGTGAACTTCTTCTTTTATTGTATTAGTGGCCTTATATGTCTAAAGACAATTCTGCCAGTGACGAGTGTTCGGGTAAAAAAAAGCAATAAGAAATTGCAAAATTCTAATTTTCTTAATTCTTAGATGGCTTACAGAACATTATCTTTCAATGTTAAAATACGTTCTGAAACTATATTAACCTACATTTATAATCCGTTTGATTACATGTTTAGGGGTATTAAAAAAATATATGTATTGAGATTTAAATTTAAAAACTGAACTCACGATTAAAAAATATATCTAGGGTTGTATCTTTCGTAAAGAGCTGGCTATAGTTTAAACATGACAGCCCTAGTTTTATTAACTAACAAATTTGCGCTAAATAGATACAAAGTAAAATAGAGGTATTAAATGAAATTAATAATTTTCACAGTGACCATGCCTATCTATACATATAATGATTAGGTATACCATTACATTAAAACAAAAGACTACTTATCCCTGCTAATTAGGATTACAATATGATATCACAATGTCAAAATAAATATCAATTATAAGTATTACTAATAACAAAAGAATTTGTTACCTTAATGACTAATTCCACGTATCCTTTCTCCTCATCACTTGAAACTGGAGTGTATGCTCGAATAACTAAGTCGTCAGCAATTCTAGCTGATAAATGTATGTGCTGGCCAATTGGTAATCCTAAAATATAAATATTGGTGTTTAAGAACCATTTCTAAACAAAAGGAGTACTACCACTCTATTTAACTGGGTATTTAATGTAATAATGAGATGATGTGCTTTGTTGACTTGAGTAACATACATTCATCACCTCAAACGCATCGCTATCTGCAGTTGTCTTTGCTCTGACCATGTTCTAGCTTAATGTCAATCAAACTATGGTCAGTATGAACATTTTATTGTTAAAATCTTCTAATTATTAATGTCATTATTACAAGCAATGGTCTTGATTGAGGTTGTAGTAAAATAAATTTATTTATAATAATTATGAGTGATTTTTTCTATGACATTTTCTGTAATTTTAAGATTGTAGATACTAGTGAGTAGTGTCAGTAGATCCTATTTACAGTATAACAATTGTAATTATTTTCTAACTTCAGTGTAACTTCTATGATACAATTATTGACTTTGACAGTTCGATGATGATTGAAGATTGTGTGTTCATCGGTTAATGTTCCGGCAATAGAATAATTTAATTTAATCCTCATGCTAAGGCCTGAAGATTGATTTGTTTTCTCATTAGAAAGTTAGAAAACATTCCTATATCTGTAGGCTCCTTTGAACATCCATACAGAGTTGTGATTAATTTAAATAATACCATACCTAGAACATGTTCTTCACTCGGCAATCCAAATCTGAATCTCCTAGTGTCATGACTGACTTCCTCTCTTTCTATAAGTGGTAAAGCATACTTAACATTAGGATCTTGTAACGTAACTTTAGATTTCTTCCCTTTAGGCCTTCGACTTAGGAACCATAGGCAGTTCACTAAAACTGAAATTAGTACTACACCAGCTCCGACTCCTAGGAGTACAGGGAGAACCTTAAAAGAAACAAATTTCCAATTATTTATAAACTTTTGTTTCAATTGTTTTTTGTTAAACTACAATTACATAATAGGCATCATTTCATTATAATCATAAAAAATGTCTGATTCCTTTTCTATTCTGTCAGTGTCAGTTCATATATTAAGGTTTTTCCATGTTTGGTTCAAATTCATATCCCCCGCTTATTATACTTAATTTGTATATTAAAGTGTGAAATGATAAATCACTTTTTCTAATGTTGTCTACAAAATTAGACGTATTTTTATCTTAATGTAACATACACTTAAATTCTAAAGTAGACACACTGGATTGATTCTGAATTAGTTGTAGACGGGTAAACATTTTAAACTAAGTACTTAAATTAAGTCCCTGCTTAACCTAATACAAACGTAGGCAATCAGAAGATTATTCAAGAATCCAATTCTAAATACAAATTAAATGATAAGTAATAAAATGACAATTGACATATTTAACATACAATATAAAATATGGGCAATTAAAACCTTTTAGGTTAACTTTAGTGTTAACAGATTTGGAACGAATCAAAATGTAATAAAAATCAATAGATTAATTAAACATTGTGAATTCACTTACTGGTAAGTCTTCAAAATAATCTAAAACAGCCCATTTCAAGTTACTCATTTCAAATCAAATGTAATTACACTTTATCTTTTTTGCAATTGATGTTATTATTAACAAAAACAAAAAAAAACACAAAAGAATCAAATAAACTGTTTAAACTTTTAAAAGTAAAATAAATACAATGATATAAAACCATACAAAAATTTATGAACCTTGAACTGACATTATCATTGAATGAGGGTCTTATACGACCTTTTGTCATTCAAGCAAAAAAGGTGATGCAAAAAGATAAGTTACTAACCAAGTTCTCTTCAGACCGTTCGAATGTCTGTTTCATGTCGGAGCAAATAGGTGAATAGTTAGAAGCCTAATGTTATCGAAATATCTATCATTTGGATCAATGGATAATAAAATAAATGCAATGATAAAATTAAACAGAATACTTTAATATTAATTTTACTGATAAGTTAGGTAAGGTTATGTTGTACTCACGGTTTGCGAATTATATCCCATTTTATACACTATATATCACCATAATCATTATTTAAATGCTAATATATGTCATAGCCACATAACGCTATGGAAACCGATCAAAAATTCGAAAGGTAAACCGGTGTTATGCCACAGTTATTCAACAATTACATACTATCGTAAATGCTGCGCGGCCACTGAACTAAACGTCACGCGTCTTAGAAACAGGGACACGAAATCCATATTTTATTTTTGTTCTACCATTCTAACATGTTTTCGGCGATGACAAACGTTTACAATACTAAAATAATCTTTTGGCTGCCAGCGCGTACAAACTTAACAGATGGTAATTCGGAGCCATCTCTACTTTTCTGTTTTTAAATCAATTCAATAGATATGTCAAAAGTTGGTGATAATTAGTTCAAATTTACAACTTTTAAAATTGGAATTCGATTACTAGAATAAGTGCCGTAATATTTTACACAAAATATAACTTTTATTGATTGGCATATGAAATTCAATATATTCGTAAATTTTTTATGACTTCATTTTATTTATTTTTTATTATGAAAGCCTTCAGCTGGTCGGATGTATATTTCTCAAGGACGTTTTGAGGATTTATTTATGTATGTAGGTATATTATAGTGTAAAAAAATTACTTAGTAGAAAAAAATAAATTTATTTATCGTTGTACATAAAAATAATACCACAGAGGTTCTTTTTTATTACTACACAGCCTTATTATCACATTGTTTTGATAATTTCTCTAATACTTTGCATGCACCCTGTCACCAATACGAAGGTACCGAATATGGCCAATAAGGAATCTTTGACCAGGATCCAGTTCCATTTTCCAAAACCACGATTCCAAAGGAAAATTATTTCCATCAACGAAGGAGCAATGAGACCCAGAAATGAATAAAAGAATGCACCTTCCAATCCGATAACTTGTTCTAATTTTGGGAATGTTGCTCCAGCAATAACTAAAAATGAAAATGGGATAAAATAATTTTAAAATGCCATTACCATATAAATGCTAATATATAATTTTTAGGCGCTTGCGCACATGTTTATGAATTGAATTAGCGATGTTACATTTTATATAATTACCTGTCAAAGTTGAAAAAAAAGCACGAATAGCTGACTGAGCGTAGTTATGATAAGGTCGAGGTACATATTGTCTTGTGTTTCTCCAAACTATCTCTATTGGCACGTAAAATTGCAAAGTGTATGTGAAAAATATAGCTATTACTATAAAGCATTTTGCACATAACGCTGCTCTAAAACGAAATAACAAATTAAATATTGAAATATTTCCGAAGTTTTGAAAACACTTAATGGAAATAAATAAGCGACAAGTAAAGGCAAAAACAGTAGATATTTAAGAATAGAAAACTAACTTTTCATCGGTCGGAAGATTCAAAGTAATACTGCCAGAGGCTTCGTCGCCGTATTTGATGTAGCCAAGAAAGCCCATAACCATGTAAAGCAGCACTACAACCAGCATAGTTAAGTTCAAAACTCCAGGACAACCAAGGAAATGTTGCGGTTTAGACATCGTGTTCTCAACTGGTAATACGACTCCTATACCTTCCATTGCGAATATTACGGTTCTAAAACATTTATAAGATCAAGTATTATTATTATTATATTACCACCTTTGTAATTTTTAAGTATTAATTTTGCTTAAAAATTGAATTATCTTAGATTTCAGAAATAACTGAACTGAGATTTTAATCACATTATTACGTTCCAATTTTGAATTTTTTTATAGTTATAAGCGAAATCATATCAAATTTACTTACCCTATAAATAAAGGCAGTCTACTAATGTCAATAGACATAGGTCTCGACTGCACAGATGGAAAATCTTTGAAAATGTAATATAAGCATATAGCAAAAGTAGCAACAAGTAGAAAATTTGCTAAACCGGAAAATGGCGCTAAATATTTCAAATTTTTTATTTGTGTAAATATCAGAATTGGTCCCAAAAATATTAGACAGTAAATAGGTACTGTTAAATGTTCCGCTTCTACGGGGAAGAAGTGGTCAATAATCTGGAAAGAAAAATACATCAAACAATTAAATATCAATGGCGGAGTATTTTACGAATACAGGCTGATTTCCATGAGCATTTCTGTTGATAAAAATAAAAGACAGACGTAAGCGAGACTAATTATACTTAAGTTCTTCGAATGATTTATTTCAAGAGAATGATTCATTTCCCTTACCTGTTTGACGGAATCTACTAGTAATATAACGTAAACTGCACAAGCGCCAAGAATAGTTAGAGCCATTGCCCAATCTATAAATATTCTGAAAAAACACATAAACTGTCAATATGTTCATTATAACTTCCGTCGCCTTTCATCTCGCCGCCAAAGTAACGAAATCGAAATTTATTAAAGCGTTAAGCGATTTTTCTAATTATTTATTAGAGGAGAAACCACTTTTGTAGAATAAAGTTTGAAATTTAAGTCGGTCACACACACACACACGAATAGGCAAATCATAATTTGTAACGTGTGTGTATGTGTGTGGTAGGGTTTAACTGTCACTATTAAATTAAACTTAGAACTTATTGAATAAAATACATGTATTATTGTAATTAATATCGTCGCTATTAGTTTGATTTGATTAAATATTAGATATAAATTTGGACTATAATTAAGACATCTTGAAAATAATGAACGGAAATACTCGCTCTCGTTTTCGAGTACCGCAAAGACAAATGAAAACAAAGTGTATTATTACAATGATAATTTGCTAATGTGGGCGTGTTGAGAGTTGGCAAACGTACGATAATTGTTAATAAAATGTTACAGTTACTTTGTCAATATATCATCACGTTAATATGGCGTAACGTGTTTAGGTATATAAATAATTTTTCATTACATATACATATATTTTTACAGTTGCTATTTTAAAATAATGGTAAGTTTGTCAGTCTATTGGCAGTAGGCAGTACTTTTAATTTACTTTAGTACTTATCAATTAATTATTGTTTCATTTAAGACAAAGGGATGGTCGCCTTTGCAGCCTAATTTTCAGTTTATGTTGTCAATTATATTTTGTAGAAGAAAGTTGAATCTTCGATATATTTTTACCTAAAAAATATTATAATCCGATTATTTACATCTAATATGATTTTGTTTATTTTAACATTTCAAAATATTATAACAACCTTTAGTTTGTACCATTATTTTTCTTTATTTCTCTTTTAATACTTAATACCTATAACGTATATTTTTCAATAAATGACACTACATACCTAGCGCTTTTTGAAAATGGTCTCAAAGGAACTGGCCCAGTTGCAAATACTGCTTCTAAAGTTTCAGCATAACCCAATGAAGGTACTTTTGACACTTTAGATACGTCTTGGGATACTTTTACCTAAAATAGCAATGAAATATTAAAGAAATAAACGTCGTCTATATAAAATGGAAATTTATATAAAAAAAATTACCAGTAAATAGACGCAATGTGTACAGATGTAGCCGAGTAGGATTGTGCCGATGACTCCAACAACAGTGCCTGAGTTTTTAAAAGCTGCTGGCATTGCCAATATGCCAGATCCGAGTGAAGATTTTAACAGATTAGCAAATGAACGCATGTCTCTGAAATATTCAAGGAATTAAATGTATCAGGTTCAATTGTTGATTGCACTAAATACGTGTTTAAACTTTTAAAATATATTTAAATATAATACATTTCTTTAATTTAATTTTTTTTTCGTTAAAGAAAAATATTCTTTATCAATTTGAGGATGTTTTCCTTGATTTCATCGCAATGTTCTATAATGAAAAATAAATAAATTTAACATACAATTTGCATATTATCAATCACAACAAACCACACATATTTTCGTATTAAACAAACACTATTACAAGCTGGACTAATATTAACAGACGGCGAATGTGCTTATGTCAATGGTCGACATATATAAATCAAATGTTAGGAGCTAATAGACAAAGCCTTACAAATGTTAATTTTGTTGTTAATAACAAATTTCTTAAGACTTTTGCTAAAGAGACACTTACGAATTAGGATGTTCCAAGTTTCTGTGCTCGAATGGATTATATTCATTACTTTCGACATCGTCATTTGTTTCAATCTTTGTTTTTGTCCCAATGGATATTGTAGATGGAAATATGCCATTATTCGTTATTATAGCTCTGAAAGTTATAATTATACAATTGTTATTTAGTAATTTATAACATAAAATGATGCAAATGGAAGATTTTGAAAACGTAATTACTTTTTATATATTGTGAAGCCATGTAGCGCCAAGGGCATTACTTATTTTGCTTTAAGTAATATGAAACACATATGTATCTTAATATGAGTAGGTACCACATCAAACATATCAAATGTAGTGTAATTGAAATCTAACGCGAGTGAAGCCGCGGGACATATAATTAATTATACGTATGTGGTCAACAACTTAGTTTAAGATCAGCAATAAGTTGCGCGGAAATTAACACGTAATTGAAGTTACCTACTTATTAAACGCTTAATTAGCAAAGGTTTGTTGTTTGTTTCTTATTTTTTAAATATGCTTATTATAATTTACTAAAAACAAAATCGATAAATTTGTAGAATTCATAATTTTAATAAAGTTTACATTGTAGCTTATAAAAAATAATATTAAAGACTTAATAACAGATTTATTCATCCTAAGTGCTACAAGGATAGGTAGAGGCAATGAGCCATCACCTTTCATGGTCTTTGACGTCTCTTCTCTAACATCCTCTTTGACATTTAAATGTGAAAAGAGTATTTGCAATTCTTATTTTAAATTTGCAAAAAAGTATATGAACACAGGGGGACAATTTGATTGTTAAGGGGGCAATTTGAAAATGAACTCGACACGTGTTTAACCCTTTCGCTCCGGGCCATTTAAATGCAATGCTAGATTTCGGTGCCAATTTAACGAAAAAAGTAAATTCTTAAATAATTGCGGTAAATAATTCCTAAAACCTATCATTTAAGTTTCTTAAGTGAAGAATTCAATTTTTTAATATTAAAAATTATGTATGTTACATAAAGAAAGAGGGGGGAGGGGCGGGGGAATACTGTTATATAAAAATGTTATAAAATGTTGTGGGTTCCAAATTAAATACAGCTTCGAGTTCAATAACGTCTTTTAATAATTAAAATAAACACCGCTTTGCAAATCACACACCGTCTTTCGCCGTCGCCCAACCAACCAACCCGTCTCTCCCTACGATCCCCTTTCTCCCTCTTTCGTCTCTCATTCACCTACGTTCCGTTTCACCCTTATTATATAAAAATGTTACATAAAAAAAAAAGAATTTTAGAAAGATTAAGCATGATTGAAGATGTAGCAGTTGATTTAATTGGATTAAAATAAAAATATGTACATATTAAGAGTAATCATTGTTCAATTCTGTTCTTCTAAGTTGGTGTATATATTATCCAAAGAAGTATATCCGTCTACTTGGATGACGCATTAATCTTCTGAAGTCGGCATAGTCGGTTTTGTATCATTACCTTTTAATTTTACATTGTAATAAATAATAATAAAATTACTACTTTTTAGATTCAATTCAAATAACGTATGTAGAACATGTAATTATTAAGATTACGCTAACCAACTTGTAAACAAAAATTAACTAAATGTCACGTCTTATTAAGTGCTTTATACTTATAGACATCTCTAATTTTAAATGAAATAAATTGCTCTATGATCATTTATAATTTGGTTTAATTTTTATTGTGTTTTAATAAGTGTTATGGAGAATACTGAGTCTGATAGAAGAAGCCGGGATCAACATACTAACATTATTATTATGTAATTAATAAATAAAAATAACCTTGGCATCGAAATTCTCAAGATATTTTTATTTAAATAACGAATACAAGAATTAGTTTACAAAATAAATGAAGTAAAGATAGTAGCTAGAATATGTTGGACGTCTGCCATACTGCTTTATCAGGGCGCGCTCTAAATTTCATTCATAAATATTAACCAATTTTAATATCCAACTTCAATTCAATTGTTTAGGATTTCGATAGTGAAAACAAAAAAACTATATATTAGCATGAGAGATCATTTATTCTATAAACAGTACTAAGTGGTTTATTATCAAACGATTGACATGACTTTCAAGTATAGTTTTAATTATTAATTGGCACAGACAAACACTTGGGATTTATCTTAGAAAGGATCTAAAACAATTGAGATTAAGTTATATTAATCGTCACTTAGCAAATAACATCGCTCAATCAATTTTATTAATTTTACGTGGGAGTAAAAAAAACTGTTTTAGAAATTAAATTAAGAATGTTCACGATTTAATTAGTCATGGGTAATGTGTGTATTATTATTATATACAGGATCTATATATATATTTAAAACATCACTATATCATTTATAGAAGTAGAAATAAATTGTGAATATTTAGTTGAAATGAGCTTTATAAGTAAAGATTAGGGTTGTGATATCTCACTTATTATTATCTATTTATGACAACCCTAGTAATGGAAAATTTATGAGTTGCTAAAACCGGCATGCGAGAATTTTTTTGAGCGCTTGAATCTGAATTTTTGTATATATTTTAGTTTTCTTTGGATTTATCTGATTCTTAGCTGTATAAATAACACATTAATCTTGTTTAATAATATTGTAGGTAAGATATGAACGTGCAAATATTAAAAGAATCTTTCTAATACCATAAAGATAAAAATGATAATGCTCATACTCGTATATTGAGAATGTCTGCTGAAATCTTCATTAGAGTTCAAGGTTTTGTGAGATATCCACTGATGTAAATATTTGTATAGACCTAAAAAAACTTTTAAAAAAATGTTGCCGTTATCAAAGCTTGAATTGTGAAATTGCCAGTTCGCTTTACATATATATTTTTTTAAACAACAAAAATATTGTGCTGCCAGTAATTTATTATTTTATTAGGTATGTATTATTTTAATGTTTACGTAATCAATTCAAATTAATTAGAACGAGCAATAGACTTAGAATTTATCCTTAGAGCTTATTATAATTAAACAAAACATTCTTCCAGGTCTTCATATAATAGTATCTGTTTGCTTCTTAAGTAATTATTAGAATCATAAAAAAACTATACAAAGTGAAGACAATCACAGTAAATAATTATTCAATTAACATTTAAATTAAGAATTGTTGGTACCAAAAACAAAATAGAATAGGCGTAAGTTAAAATACATTTAAAAATAAATCTAGGCAAATATTGTTATTGTGAATAAATGCGAAACTATGACATATGTCATACATTTACATGACAATGTAAGACACTGGCACACGTGTAGCAGAGTCTGCATCTCATTCAATAATTTGTATTAAAAATCTACTTACGTGGAACTAAAATCCTTCATATTACAATCATTCGTCATATTTGTTTGTCTGTTTGCTTTGTACTACTGTAAAGTATCACGCACTTACACACATTAACTTGACGTAGCGAAACACAGCATCATACCGCGCGTCGCAGCGTGTTGTGTTGGGTTGTCGTCGAGAACTCACTTATAAATAAAAATGTCTGCTATAAGTCCGTTTGGCAACGAAGTAAGATTTTTCAATGTTAATAGTCGATATAGATTTCAGAACTTTTTCATGATTAAGTTTTTTATTAAATTTAGGATTATATTGAAATATTACTCGTATATTTTCATTAGTAATAATAACTATAAGTTTATATAGCTTATAAATTTAAGCAAATTGAGGCAGATGGTCCTTTATTCACATGCCGCAGAAATAGATTATGTTTAAATTCTAATACATAACTGGCCATTATTGGTATTATGATGGCTGAGTCAGAAGTAAAGGATTTATTTGGGTTATGGTGTTATTGGACGCCTAACAATGTAGCTCTAATAATTGTAGTAGAATGGCTGAATGTTATTGCTTACAATGTTCCTTAATAGAGAGTCGAGTTGCTTGTAAATATATTTAACTCTATGGTTAAATTGATATTGATATAAAAGTCTACTAACATGACCTATAGCAGACTTATTAAAATTAATGACAGTCGCAAAATTTTCAATTAAAATTTTTGAATGTCGCGACACCAATTCATAGGTCCTCTGTATGACCCTGTAGTATACGCATTTTTATTATGGTAATTTACATATATCTATATTAGAGTTAATGTAAGCCTTGTGACATATGCGTAGTAGGTAGGTATACCTATGTTCTTGCTACCCAAGCTTTGCTAGCTAATTATTATGCCTATGGAACTCTACCTAGGCTATCTAACTTGGAAAAATCGGGATAAGATATTAATAAAATAATATATTTTTATTAAAAATTAGGAAATAAATTATTTATTTTATAAATAAAATAAGATTTTAAACTAATATTCGCGCTGTAGCACGTTAAAATTAGGACCAAAAATAAATAAACGAATTTCCATTAGAATTAAACAGTAGGTTCGTTAATTAATATTCTTATCTAAAAGAATATAAAATCAGAACAAATTATTTAATAATTTATTAATAATTACAATAATTGAATATAAATTATTCAGTTTTACTATTTACAATTTCTATGATATCTTGAATGGCGACCGTGCATCCGGAAACGAGGCACCCGATACTGAAGATGATGATTATGAGATTTTTCCACAGCATCCAATTAAATCTTCCTAATTCATTCCAGAAGAATACAGTCTCTATGACACAGGGGATCAGAAGACCAAGAATAGAATAGAAGAATGCGCCAACAATGTTTATGATTTGTTCCAACATGGGTAATGCTATTCCGATTGCAACTGAAACAAATATTATTGATTATTTATTAATCTTTAATTTAAAAAAAAAATAGCGCCATCTACCGTCCACTAGATAAGTTATTATAATTGTCTAATGTCTACACTCTACACGCTATTACCAAATCTTACAAGTATAGAAGCAATATGTATTAAAACTAGCAAACAGCGAACATATAAAATTGGTATCTCTGTCATATATTGGTATATCTAACATATCTGTTATTATATATAATTAAATCTTTTATTAGATTTAAAGTAGTGACAGATTGACACTCGCATTACAACTGATTCCGCTAGAGGGCGTAGTTTATATAGTCTTTATTTCTAAGACTTGAATGTATTTGCTTAGTATGTAAGCTTATTTTAGTATTAAATATCTAATTTTAAAAGAAACAAATTCGTTTGTAAAATGTGTTTGAGTACGTACGAGCATATATTCCTACTTAAACAAAAACAAAATGAGTATAGTACTCGTATTATGTCTAAATGATTTATGCTTTGGAATTTTTTAAAATGTTCAATACAATGCTTTGTTGTGTTTAAAGAGTGTTCATGCTTTATATTTGGATCTCAATAAGAGTTACATTTCTACATACAATGTACATTCACATTGTTATGGAAGAAATATGCGGGGTAAACAGGAGTGCTGGAAAAATACGGATTATTTAAACGCTGGCATGCGGCCAATGCATAAATACATGATGATGATTTTTATGACAAGAAAATACGCAGATTAATTTTTAATTATTTAAGCTCATAGTTAGAATTTTCTTTTTAGTTTTTTTTTTTAAATTTATAACCCAATTAGAATTGATAATTGGACAAATAATATTTAGGTTCTCGTGATCGTGCGGCTCGGTGTAATTTTGTCACCGCGTGGATATTAAATTAATCAACACCGCTCATATAAATGAAATAAATCAGTTTATTTTATTATCAGCCGCCTTGCTCATTGAAAGTCGACACTATTAGTAAAATTTTAAAAATAATTGTAATACAAGTACACACGTTGCTACAAAACAAAGAAACTGGCAACGTTTGTTGGTTTATTATTAGAAGAGGTTACTATTTTCGTAAAAACTTAATATTCTATTACTAGATGTGGTCTTATTGTCAGGTCATATGCAATGCGAGAATGCGTGACACACAGTCATATGAAACTATAAAATTGCCGATCCTAGAAAATGCTCTGGTTTCTTCATAACGTTTTCAACTGGCATCACGACGCCGATGCCTTCCATTGCAAATATTACAGTTCTGTAAATAAAAATTAATAAAAAAACACGAGAAGAGCTACTCGCTTTCGCAAAAGAATATGAAAAGATGCTAGGAATAACTACTGGGTATTCCCATGTAACTTGTAACGTGACAATAATAAGTATTAATTATAAAAAACACTTTTTGAAACTCTGTTTTGAGGTTGGGAGTTCAGAAAAATATCTCTCTCTGTGTGTGTGTGTGTGTGTGTGTGTTTTTTTTAAATTTTAATAATGAATTCTAAAGCAAACATTAAAACCTGTTAAATTATTTAACAAAATATTGTAGTAAATTAAACAATTCCGAAAAAGTGAACTAAACAATTTTAATCTAATCTCTGGCTAAAATTAGTAATCTATTTTTATAACTTACGACAAAAACACGGGGAATCTCGATGGATCATTAACAGCGACTCTGTTTTCTAACGAGATTGTGTCGCCAAAGATATAATAGAGGCATATTGCGAAGGTGGTCACAAGAAGGATGTTTGCTAAGAGCGACAGGGGTGCCAGCCATTTTAAATGTCTTATTTGTGTCAGCAGTGCCAGAGGAATCAGAAGCGCCAAACAATAATATTCAACCGGCCATATCGTATCAGGAAAATATTTGTCGAATATCTGTAAATATAGTCAATGTTGCTCAAAATATACATTTACTCTTTTGATTTTGTTGATTTATTTTCAAATAGCTGTCGTTTTTTATTTACGTGGAAAATTTTACGACCAACCTTTGTCTAGTTCAGCGGTTCTCAAACTTTTTTGGCGAAGGAAAAAGCCTTAATATAATTATAAAAAACTGATTTATATGTATTTATGAATAATCATATTGCAATGTAATATTACGTAATATTTAGTTGGAATATTTAGATGTAACCTTATAATCTCCCTTTGGTAGGTATTTTTTGCAGTATTTTAGCCCTAGGGTTCCGCGGAACACCACTTTGAGAATGGCTGGTCTAGTTTACCGCAAAAGCGTTCTGAGTACAACACTAATTTTATCAATTTAAAAGACTTTATTTCGGCAGATTACTACTGCACTTTGACGAAATGCCACCTGCAAGCGTAGTTGCGGCAATGGTGGCTGAAAAAAAAAACTAAAAGAAACACGATAGCATGAACGTACCGAGTTTTAAAATTATTTAATTAATACTCGCAAATAACCTTATACATTACAATTAATATTTTTATATTCATTAGAGAATAAACGGAAAAGGAACGAAATAAAATAAAATATCATTAATTACTTATTTTAGTACAAAGTTGAAATAAAATTAATTAAATTCTTCATTATGCATTGTTAAATCTTTTTTCGTTTGATTGAGCGTTTGATGGCATCTTAACGCAAACGTTTAAGTCTTATCATTATTGCGTTATCAATACTTTATATGATCATTATTACAAGCAATCAGTATTCATTATTGCTTGAAACGTGACTTACGGGCAATAATAATAATCTATAAGAATGACAAACAATATTTGTGTTGAATTGCAAATATCTCGAATTAGACCTTCAGCGTAAAGATGACCAAGTTTTACATTTAAATTGCTAATCTTATGCTTTTATTATTTACAGAACAAAACTTTCCTTTAACTGTGTTGGCAGTTTTAGTAAATATTCCACTGCATAAGACTTGACCTTTGATGACTAAATGATGCGTAATCACAATATTAACTTGATGTAAGTATTTATAATGTTATAAAAATAAAGAAAAATAATAATTATTAAACTCATCATGAACTATATAGTACCTACTGGCTACTAGTTATTTTTTGACATTAATTATGTTTGGGTACTCGTTAGAAGGAATACACTTAGGAGACAAACCTGTTTAATCGAATCAGCAATCAGTACGGTGTAGACACAGCAAACTCCGACATAAGTGAAAAACATTCCGAACTCCGCAAACACGCTGAAAGCGACATTTACAAATTTGTGATTAATTCTAAAACTAATTCAAAGAAATAGTGCTAAAAATGTAGGTATTAGAGTACCTTAAAAATGTAAACAACAAAATTCCTTTGAAGATATTCTTTTATTGCTAGTCATAAAACTGTAGGCGCTATATAAGTCATTTTATGATATTGGTACGTAATTTCTACATAAAACCTTATTAAATAACAATTAAAAAGTCGGTTTTTCTAAAACTAACTTTTGATGTGAATTAAGTGATAAATTTGACATTTTTATTTAAATTACAACTCCGTTAAGTATTACAACAAAAACAGATAATCGTCACTTTACTTACAGTGCGGAATTAGAGAAAGGGCGTAAAGATTTGGGGCCATTCGCAAACGCTGCCTTACATGTTTCACCATAACCAAGAAGTGGTTTCTTTTCTACTATACAACATGCTCTTGAAGTTTTTACCTAAAATATAAGAAATATGTGTATTATTTTAATAAACAACACTTCACACGGCAGGATTATTATCTTAAATCCGGTACAATTTGAGAATTTTATTCAAGATATTTTTACAGTGCGAAACTTCGCTTACAATAGGATAAGAAAGTGTTTTAAGTTATGCTGGAATTAAAATCATTGTTAAACTAAGAATGATCTGCTTGAATTTGTTACTTTCTAATAACTATGTGGGCTTTTAATATAAAATCAAGGATGAGGTGTAACTTACCAAAATATGTACACAATGAGCGCAAATGACTCCTATAATGATTGTTCCAACAATGCCCATCGCCCATCCTGAGTTAGCAAAAGCGAGTGGAACAGCCAATAAACCAGAACCAAGGGACGCCTTTATTAAATTTGCCGTTGTTCTGATGTCTCTGATAATAAAAAATTATTCAATAATTATATAGGTATATTATTAAATTTGTATATAATATATTCTCATTGATATACTTTGATTTTTTTTTAAATTACTTTAAAATGTTACATTAAAAAAATGTTTAGTTAAGAATTTAGATAATGTGTTAAATTTAGTTTTAAAAAATTATCTTTATTTCCAAATGAAAAATCCGTAATTAAATATGTACTTACGAATTAGGTTTTTCAACATCACGATGTTCAAAGGGATTATACTCCTCAGTTTTCTCATTACGATCTGGTATTGTTTCCAACATATTTGTAATATCACAAGTAAATTTCACTGATTACTTTCGACAAAACAATATTATTCCCAAAAAGAGCTTAATTACTTTTCACTTCTGATTATTTGAAACTACCTTCAACATTTGCAGGTTAGTTCGACGCACACATCTTATACTTCACATCTTTGAGACAATATTAAACTCATGTCACATTATCTACAAGCTGGTAAAGAGATTTATTTTACAACTGCTTTAACTAGTTTGTTGAGTACATAATAAAACAAACGTTAAACGCGATTAAAATAATAAAAATATAAAAAATAACTAATTAAAATAATTAATTAAGTTGTTTTGCTCGTAATTATTTAAAAAGATTAAGGCACATGTGCGATTTTCTTCATCCATGCATTGGTGTGGTCAGGTCTCGTGTAGTCGTTACTTAATTTGTGTAAGTTTATGACAAGCGGTATGGTTAGAAAAATAAGTCGACATACAAACGGAATTTTTTATATTTTAATAATATTCCTTATCTGAGTAAATACGTTATAAAACAAATTGCCATAATTAAACTAATGTATGAAATTCCTATTTCCCAATGGTGATTACGTTTGAAATTCCCACAATTTTTTTTTATATTTATAATATTAGCATGATCATATAAACATAACATAATAAAGTAGAAAATACATTACATTCATATATTCACGTATGTGTATTTACACACACCAAGACCCTTAAGACATTAAAATCCAGGACCTAGTTTAGGCACCAGTCTCCTACATGTACAGGTATGTATTGATAAGTAATAAAAAATATTATTTATTTGATTTATTATTACTCTTCTAGCCTTTAAAGACTACAAACGTACTTATTAAAATGTAAATGCTTATGTTTAATTAATTAAAAAACTTTATACGGCTTAGTATCGCCTTTATTTTGATTAATTTAATCCGTAGACTTCGTGGTAACTTGATATTATTCTTTAATCAGACACTACTGCCTACGTTTATAATATTTTAGTTGTAATTGCTCGTACATACCTCTACTCGACAAAAACAGTCGGTAAATAACATTTAAAGCTTTATATGCGTTAACAAAGCAAATATTATCGCTAATTATCCCCGTCACTTTAAAATTTATTCGTAAATTAGTTCAGACTTAACAAATTTTCCTGTAGTAACAATAAGCGTGAAAATTTTCACAAGAAAACAAATGAATGAGCCGTACAAAAACATTATCTTTAAACACATTGAATACGACACAGGCTAATGTTATTTTTTAAAATGTTTTCTTTAAACTATGTATAACACGAACATGCACAGGTTATTTTTTTCCAATTTGTCTCGGTGAACTGATTAAATTGTAATCCACAACAATGGTTTATTTCAATGTCAAAGTATGAAAATAACTCAGTAAATAACATTGATTTCATAATTTTGCCATTAGTTATTGCATCTTATGTTTATTGTAGAATGGCTAATAAGACTTTCGTGATCATTAATTCTGATTACAGTTAGGTACTTATTATTCACAGCTGTAACTATTTTAACTATCGCATTTATTCCCTATTGTGTTTCTAAAGGCTATTCTATTTGTGGTAAACTTTATTTCCATTTAAATAGAATTTATCTAATAAATTTCTAATTAGAAGGCATGTATAAATTATTATTATTTTTAAATATGTTTTTTTGCAGTTATTTAGCTTCTGGTGAGTGTATCAGGTTGTTGCGCAAAGGTTTCAGTTTCGATTCCCACCCGAAATAAATATTTATAAATATGATATTTAACAAACATTTATTATAACATAATTAGACATATTTATAGCATGTGTATATATTTATTATTATTACAATAAAGCCATGGAAATTGGAGAAAATAAATAGTATTGTCTCAACTATAAAACTTTTGCAGTATAAATTCAATCTAAGAAGCTGTAAATTAGGTAGATGTTCCAAATTTTTTGCACGCTGGTGTAGTGTTAATATTACTAAAATCTATGTACTTAAATGTGTTTGAAACGGTAAGAGAGCTCGCGACTTTATGATCATGAGATTATTATAAGAAGCCAATAAAGTTGTGCAAATATTGTCTGAAAAACGAAGAATAAAATGCTGATTACCTACTTTGAGCATGAATAATATGTTTAGAAGAGAAGCGTATAGTTTTATGAACACGAAAATAAACTATTATGTCATTGTAGGACGTAATTTGATTTCGTATATCACGAACAATATAAGGAACAATTGTGTAAATGCTGTAATTTTAATAATCTATTTTTCAATTATTTTTAAACTCAATTGCTCAAACAAAATGAAATAATATAATATTTAATTCAAATAATAATTTTATTGGTTGATTGTAAAAACAATATAAATGTTTTATTGATTTAATTCTAAATTATTATTAAATTATAATAAAATGTATAATACTATAACTTATGTTGAGTATTTTTAGGATTTTCACAAGTAATTAAACAATAAGTATTTCCTTATAACCTCGATTATTCTAAAAACATTAAATATTTTAGATGTCTAATTAAAGTTACTTATAGAATTATTCATAAACTTCATAATTACGTTCATTCGTCCACCAGACATTATTACCACGATTTGATTGAGAAGGTTCATTACGGGAATTATGAGTTCTTGTTCTAGATGGTTGAGAAACTAAGTAAGGTAAACTGGGTAATTTCGGTATATTCAGGTAGCTTGTGACTTTTGGAATGGTATTTTGGGAATACGAATTAAGTTGGGGCACTGATGTAGGAATGTAATAGGGGCCATTGAAATGTGCTGAATTGGAATTGTACGCTGGAAGGGGTGCAATTGCTTTTTGATTCGGTATATATTTCTGATAATTACGTGATTCTTCAACTTCACACACGGTACCCTGAATCATAACGTCAAGAGGAGCTGTGTATACCCTAAAATTAATATCGCTGTAATCTAATTCGGCTTCCAAAAATACTGACATTCTGTCAGATAAAACCCAAACGTTGTCATCAGCATCGACTTTCACATCACTTGGGAATACAAGACCGACATCATCCTTGTCTATCACACCTAGATTCTGTGGTTTATATGACAAAGCTGAATTCCAACAGCCAATAGCATTCTGATCTATCAAATTAAATAGTTGTACGCCAGTCTCAGTGAAACATTTGGCAGTTAAATGACCGTCATTTCCACGAGCGCCAATAACTTTAAAATCGTGATAGGAGTTGGAAACTCTCGTTTCGTCACGAAGAATTTTTGTGGATATCGAGAACTCGTTGTGACTGGCGATCGGACTGAAGTGAAGTGTACGATAGCCATCTCTGCCCATTGGAGTGACATCGATTCCAAATATCCCCTCAGAACTCCATTGGAAGTTTAAACCGGCAATGTTAAAGTCACCACGCAAAGGGTCAGGCATGAAATAGCTATGGGAGAATCTCCAAGACTTGTTTTGTTCCCATGAATAAGCGATGAGACCATATCCTAGCTCGTCAGAGAAATAGGCGAAGGCGTCATCACAGTCCTTGCCGATATCCACCGCAATGTTTGCAATGAAAGTGGAAGCGACTATATCTTCTGCGCGGAGGACGTAACGGCGTATACGACGGTCAGTTTTGAGATCATATACGTTGAGAGCATAGGGGCATGGATTCGTAGTCGTATTATCTAAAAGAAAAAAAAATACTTAGATTTTTTCTTTGATTAAAGGATTACTTACATATAGAATACATACCATAGCCATAAGTGCCAGTATCTAAAACCCATAGTCGATCACATTTATCTGCTTTAATTCTGTACACGGTGTTTAGACCATTATTACAATTTCCGAGCTCATTTCCTGACCAACTTGGATATGGTGTTAATTTTGGTGATGGATCATATGTCGCATCTAAGGGTATGTAATTTAGAGTCGCTGGGATACCTAAAAATAATTCAAGCGATTAGAAATTTAAAAGGCTGCGGCGTACTATCTAATACTTTACTTCAAATATTTTTTTGTGTTCGCAAAACAACCTAAAACAACATTAACGTGGTGTTAATATAATTACTTTGGATGTATAGCAATCTATATAGAATTGATAAAAGTAAGAACGGAGAAGAAGAAAGAAGAAGGTTTGGGAAACAAATGACATTCGTTAATGTTAATAACAATTGTAACACCATGTGACATTGAACTAGTGTCATTGCAATCATATGTTTTTGTAAAATTAAACAGATAGGTAATTAGAATAACAAACATGTATTAATAGATACAGGAACCAATCGAAGTTGGGGTTTAGAAAAGCCCTTAGAGCCATACAACGTATAAAGTGAAAACTAAGTAACGGGACAAGTTAATTATTTTAAATTGTAGTTGGACAAGAGGTGGAGAAATGTCATTTGGTGACGTAGATTGCGTAATAGCACTTATTACATATGCACGAGTGGGTTATACCACGCGATGTGCATCTGTATGCATTTTACCGCACGCAATATTGTGATCCAAAAACATAGATAAATCTAGATTTACTTGGAATAAAAACAACTTTGCCATTCTACCAATAGGTGATTCAAGACTGTTTACGCCAATAATTTCAGATTTTAATTGAATTTTTAATGTTTTTCTTGTGAAGTTTAGTTACTACTGTCAACGCTCACGTATTGAATGTTATGTGATAATTTTAGTATTACTATTATATACTATGGGCGTTCAGTATTTGTGATACTATTATCAAATTAGTGTAGATATAAAACTAAATTTACTTAATGATTTTGTTTACCCTACTTTAAATCAAAATCGTCAGTGATGTTTACAAGCAAAGATTTCATTACCATCGCGCTAAACCTCTGTTAATGATAACAGCAATAATCGAGGTAATAACTATTCACTTTCATGATTATTTGATGACAATAAAGATAATGTTAGTGACAAACAAAGATTTTTATTCAAGTGTCCTCATGCGATGATTGTTGTTAATTCAATAAAAACTATGGCTTTTTAAGGCCGAATATATATCTTAGAGTAAGAATTTCGTGGTGAGTGGGCGGGACAAGTTAAACAAGATTGTCTGTTTGTGTACGAAACCTTATGTAATTTAGAATCACATCTTATAATTACTTCGATGGCGGAAGGGCTCTCATCGTGGATTTTATGTTTGTCGAACAGTTTGCACTGACTATTAATTCTACGTGTAGTATTTAAATTATTATTACGAGATTGAATTTACTATTACAGAGTGATAGGCAGAGTGGATGGCAAATATATTTCGTTATGAATTTAAATATAGGTTAAAGTATTAACACTAGATTTACCAGCTTAAATATACCTATTTCTACCAAAATCAAAAAAAGTATATATTTGTTACAAATATATATAAAATAATATAAAATTCATAAAACTAATTCTTCTGTTATAAATTAAAGAAAATGTTACACGCAGTAGGAATTTTAATTTGATTTTGCAAGACCAGTCATTTTGACTGGTCTGGTAAATCTAGTGTTAATGAACATAAGCCAATTTAATTGGGTTGGCAACAGAAATCGGAATAATAAAACAAAAATATAATTTCTCAATGAAACGTTAATAGCTATCTTAACGCTCGTCTTTTGTTTTTTTTCAATCCAGAATTTTCTTTAATGCTTTTGTTTTTTAGCACATCATTATTTCTATTCAACTGGTTACACCATCTACTATTTGTCTATATTAAGTGTTTTTTTTATACTGTATCATTTACTACGTATGTATGTTATATCTATCTAACATGTCAGTAACAGAACATTGCACATTGTATTTAATATTATATTGGTTATTATTTACTTTTAGTAAAACAAGTTTGTTTTATAACGTAATTATTTGTTATAAATAAATTTGTTATAAAATTATTAGTTTTTTACTTAATTTCAAATTTAATATAATTTGAAAAAAATATGGTTTGACAACCTAAACTAGATATTGATTGTGTATTAATGCTGCATTTAAATATCTTTATTAATTAAAATATTTTAGTTATATATAATCTAAGATGCTTTCTATAGGGAAAGGTAAATAGATAAGGTTATATTTTTAGGAAATTCTACAAATGAAATTCGACATTAGGTACCTCCTAGAATATAGGATTACCTATATTTTGAAGATTTTTATACTACTGAAAATGCGGCTTTTTATTCATATAATTATAAAATCATTACACCTAGTCGAAAACAAATTACTTGTTAGTATTGAAGGGCTTCACTTCTAACTTCGAACGTCATCTAATTCTTGATAAAAGAAACTGTTAACCTAATTTATTTATCAATGAGATTGTTATTGCGTGTAAATAGCAATTATGTTTTCAACAATGGCTTAAACATGCGATTATTACCAAACCGTTCAATTCATTTTGAGTTACTATAATATTTTGATCTGAACATCTCATTCAATTAGTTTCATTCTAAAATTAAAAATACAAAATTCATTTGTTACATATTTGACATTTTTTATTTTCCATTGTTTTTATATTCAACAATGACGTGGCCAATCATATCGGCATGTAAAATATTACACTTAAGTTTTGCATATAGATAGATATTTATGTATTTTAGGCTATAAATAAATTTAAATATTTTTATAAATATTAAACTTTCTAATGCTTTACGAATATCTATACCTCCTTTTAGAATCGTCAGTAACGTAAATACAGAAACCGTTTTAAAAATAATGTAGCATCAATTTATAATTATAATTCAACATAGATTTTATTACAGATTAATTATTCATTAAATTATTGGTAATAGTTAGTTAGTCTCCTCGCTGATTATGAATTTCTGTCACCATGACTTCTTATCATTGTCACTTTGTGTCACCGAGAGACATTGATAATCATTTTAGAGACGGCAAAGTGACAAAAAGACACCAAGTTACCTGTTGTCACTTATTCATCGAATCTTTCATCGTGAATTGATCTATCTATTGTTAAAAATTAAATGAAAATGCTGGCTGTAGTTTTTGAGACTAGTGTATACAGACGTGTAAAGTTATCATAAAATTTTAAATTACCTTGTCGCCATCGTGGTACAGTCACAAACAGTTTATTTCTCCATCGTTCTACGCCAACTGGTAATGCGTTCTCCGGTACCAGAGCACGAGATAACAATGCCTGTTGCCGGCTGTACTCATCTGGATAGTTCCAATCTAGAACATTCCAGGAGTAACGTTCTTGCAGTTTCACTGTTGCTGAAGTTATAGCTGCTAGGCTAACAACAAAGCAGATTTTCAGCATTTTTGTATGGAAGCTGTAAATGCAAATTAGATTTCAATAGGACGAGTAAATCAGTAATTAAAGACAAAAAACACTAGACAAGACAAAACTATACACCTCTCCAAATTATTTGCAAAGATACAAATGAAAAATGTGAAATTGAGAATTATAATCAGTTAATTTGTCAAGGTTCACACCGTTTGCTTTGATTATAAATATATTAATCCTGCTTCTTATTAAATTAAATTATTTAATAATAATAAATAAATTACTAAAACCAGGCTCTAATATTTGAATCCTAGGACACATATTAGTAAATAAATATGGAAAATAAACAGAAAGCATTTACTTTTAAATTTAAGCTTATGTTCTAAATGCAAATTTCATAAATCACGTGATAATATAAAGTTATAATATCAATGTACACATACATGTTAAGTAGTGAAACCGATCGATTAAACAGGCGTAACGGAACCAGCTCTGAACACCGAACGAATGGAACTGAAATTAGACTGTATATCCCTACTTTATAAAACTTAGGGCCCAAACATTTTTGCTCTCCTTCCAGTCAGCGAGTAATGAAGGAAACTTAGATGTATGATAACCATAGATCTAATGTTCAATCGTGCAGAATTGGCAAAAGCGTTTAAGCAAAATAGACTTGTTAATTTTCATATTCAAATTTAGGGATTCATAATATTAATTTTGGAAATACTATAATTGATTTAATATAGATGTAAATAGTTGTGTTATTATTTATATCTAAAGAAATGTGCCTACGACAATCCATTTGCATTAGATAACATCAGAACATAGGAATGACAGTTTAAGATTTATGACAGATTAAGGTTGATAAATGTAGGAATTTTCATTGCAAATACTGACACACCTAATACTAATCTGTCTTTAATTCTATAAATTGTATTCTAAATGGTTTTAAAACTGTATGCTTCGTGTATTTATTTTAAAGGAAAGTTAATTATAATTATGAAAAAAAAGGAAAAAATGTCTAATAAATACTCTAGATATTTGTTATGTAGTAATTCAGTTGCCGATTTTAATAATGCCCGATCTATATTTTTTTGTCTATGTTTGCGGTCTGTGATAGGGTAGCGAGAACGTACTTGCAATGATTTTGCGTGCGAGTCGGTTTGGTGAATTCGTGCGCACTTTATTCATCGCAGATGACCTGTATTCCTGTAGGCTGTACTGCACTACTTTTCAAATATGGAATGTCATTTATGTGTATGGCTTTAACCGCTGATTAAATTAAGAAAATTAATATTTTATAAAAAAATCTAATTTTAAAATTGTTTTGATTGTAATGAGTTTAATAACTCCATAGCAAAAACAATGGTGCCTTAAGATTAATGATAACGGATTTCCGTCAAATCTACCCACCAAGCCATGGCCAATGTCAACAGATCATTACTAGGTCGTTGTATACCTCACAAGTCACAACTATGTACCTACTTAATTTGTTACATTTATTTTTTGTTAACGACAACATTGACAAATTATTACATTTTTGTATTTGGAAAAGGATTTAACTATTTGTTTTCGATTATTTCCGTATTATGAATATTATATTATATTTCTTCAATACAATACTAGTAAACATAAAGAAACAATTCTATTCATATGTTTTTATGTCTTATAAATTATTAAGGCAATTTTATAAGAGATAAGCAGAGACTGCAAACCTCTTATAGTAACTCAGACACACCTCTTAAGCTTTCTTCATGATCATAATCACATTCATGTTTCCACTCGTGAGCGCACTGACCTTGATACAACAGTTATTGATTGCTCTCATAACATATCACACATGTGTATATTATTAATCGATTATCTATATTAACACATTTATATTTATAATTATGTAATTCATCAACGTGTCGGGACCTTGTCACCAAATAACAGAAAGCTACAAATTGTATGTAAGTGATTTATTGACAGATAATAAACTAAATTTATATTTATCTATTTAAATTAGATTTATTAAAAAAACACTATCTGTTCCTTTATTTAATAGTTAATAATTTAATTTTGTAAGTTGGTAGTGAAATTACTATTAAAGAAAATTAGTTATATGAATATTGCGTTCACTAACGTGGCAATGTCGATGATCAGTCAGGAAAACACTTTTTAAATATACAAAACATATACTATAATATCTATAAGTATGGTTTCTCATTAAATATATTGAATTATAGGTATTATTATTACTTTCCTCGATAAAATCTTATGATGGGATTACAACTTCTTACATTAATTTGTTGTAAATGTGTACTAAGCTATAAATGAATCGTACTCTGGTTTTGCAAGTTTGGTGTGGTCATTAGTAGGTATAAAAGACGTATCTAGATATATTTAACAAAAATACTATTTATTGCTCTTTTATATATATACATGGTTTTAATGTTCATATTATGCAAAATAGGCAGTAATTGATTGTTCTTTGTAAACTATGTAAAAAGTAACATTGTAATAGTCAATATGTATATTAAGTGTCTAATGTACTAAATGCTTTGTATTATTATAATAACCGAAACTAATTGAAGTCCTGTGTAAAAGTAGTTTCGTTTTACATACAAACTAGATAACACACCCATTGCAAGTCTTTAACAACTATGCAACCATTTTACGTAACGATAACTTATCATATAACTTTTTAATTATTACTGCACCTTATTTATTGTTATATATTTTTTAGTGTAATAATTGTTTTTTGATTTTATTCTTACTTAGACTTTCTTTATCTAAAGATGCCCCAAAATACACAGACTTTAAGCGTTAATGCAAATGTAGTTTTTGTTAGTTGTCATTTAAAATAGGGGCTATTTAATAATTAGGGATTACATATTACAGAAAAAGTCCAAAAAATCATAGTTGTTTTTATATTAAGACAAGATGAGATCAGAAATGCAGATTCACACGGTAATTTGTAAGAAGGAGGAAAAACTAGGAAAGTCCGCCAACCTTTAAAAGACGTTTCAATTTAATAACAACATTAGCATAAAGCAATCGTGTTAACGTAGATGTTAGGCTCGATTGATTTATGAAACGATAATGCTACACCCAATAAAAACTACTCAACCGTTCATAACAAGTCTAATTGTTGCAACTGTTAATGAAATAGAAAAATATATCAACTCTAATTTGGATTGAAAATTATCTAAACACATGAAGAGCGCATAATTTATACAAATTTAAACTTATTAAATATATTACTACTCGTTACATGAATGTCAAGTGACTTATAACTATATATCCGTCTCTCTCTCTCCTTCAAATTGCTGTGCCTGACAATATATGATATACCTCCTGTTTGTACTGTAATTGTACCTGTATATATATAAATAAAATTAATTATTATTAATACATAGAAAAAAAAACAAATGAAAAATATCACGCAGCATAGGAATACATAGAGAAAATCTCAGTAAAGTTGATGAAATACCAGGAGTTTGTATTCGTAAAATAGTAGAATCAGGAGCTGGGTTAGGTTTTAGGTGTGATGCTTAATCAGTAAAGAAATTCCGAAAGAAATTATATTCAGAAGATGTCATGTAATGAATCCATAATTCTTCGAAATCTTATTTTTTCTATATAACATAATAATAATAACCCTGATATTATTATTTTTAAAAAACCAGCGCCATCTAACGAAATTGCCGTGAAACTAATAGTTGTGTAAACAACTTTACAATGTGTTTCTTACAATATCCGCGAGATCACATTTGTTTTTTTTTTCAAATTAAACATCTGCCTGCCAGTATTAGTTAATTTGGAATTTTCTCAGTTCTCATTAAGACCACCATAGTTTATTTGCTAATCACAGAAGCTCTGAGGATCTTGCTTCGAAATATCTGTTCATTAATCAGTGATTAGCGATTTGAAGAACATAAAAAGAAGTTTGTAAATGCCCTTCGTTTATCATGTTCCAATTAAGAAACATGTTTTGTTCTAATACCATTGATAAAACTTCAAATTAGTTTGTAAAAAAAACAATATTTAATTACTCATTGATAAAGGTTTAATAAATTCGGGACTGCCTACTTAAAAATTAAAATATGACAATAAAAATTTGGAATTAATTTCCAATTAAGAAAGTAATAAATCTTAATTCTATTGTCTATCTAGATGATCAAATCTGTTTTTTAAACAAGATAGGAAATTAAACGACATAATACCTGCATAATTTAGTTTTTATTTTACATAAGTCATTTTGTTCTTAACCAATGAGTTTTAATTAAATCTGATGCTTTTTCTGCTATCATTATCGTTGGAGCGTTTGTATTACCTCTAACAATGACTGGCATTACACTAGCATCAACAACTCTTAAACCTTCTAACCCATATACTTTTAAATGATGATCAACAACAGCGGAACTGTCATTAGCTGGACCCATTTTTGCAGTTCCCACGGGATGAAACAAAGTTGTAGTGAATTGACGAGCCAAACATTCAAAGTAATCATCGCTCTTAAATTTATAGTTATTATTACAGTCGTGCAAATCTATTTGAGGTATTGTAGCGTTCATGCGTTTAAATATATTAGTATCACAAAGTTTTAAAGCAAATTTCATGCTTTCTACAACTGTTTTCATGTCTTGTGGGTCATCAAAGTAGTTAGCAACTATTAAGGGTTTGTTTTTAGGGTTGTTGTCACGTAAAAGAACCCTTCCTCTAGATTCTGGGCGAAGTAAAACGGAGAAAAAATCTAAAATAGTTTTATTGGCATTCAAATTGTCAATAATTTTCAGTGCTTCGTTATCGTAATTACTATTTCTATAGAAATTTACGAGCTTGGAAGAGTTAGGTGGAATTAGATAGTGGTGGTATTGTATATTTGGTGTCGTATCGCTGATATTTAATACATTTAAAAATGAGATAAGTTCAAATGGACCTACTTGAGTTAGAGGACCCGTTTGTTTAGCTATAAATTCAGCCATCGATACGCTTATATCTTTTATATTAGCAGGCGGCACATTTAAATAGAGTTGTACAAAATTATGGGCAACGAGATGATCTTGTAAATTGTAACCTACTGCCAAATCTCTAACAACTTCGATATTCAAATATTTCAGATGATTTTTAGGACCAACTCCCGATAACATTAAAATTTGAGGCGTGTTAATGCTTCCAGCAGACAATATAACTTCTTTTTTAGCGCAAATTTCATATGTTCCATTAGAGTTTTCAATTTCTACTCCGGTAACAATATTCTTATGTTGATCAAATATTAATTTGTTTACTCTAGTATTCTTCATTAGGTATAAATTATTTCTGTCTTTTATTGGCGTCAGAAAACTTCTTGCTGTACTCATACGGCGTCCTTGTTTTACTGTGGCTAGTGTCTTCATGATACCAACTCGACTGTACCCGTCATCATTGACAACTTCACCGACATTAGCTTCTTTATAGGCATTTATTACAACATTACTAAAGGCATTACTACCTTGATGTCTTTCAGCGTTTAAAAATCCTTCCCGTAAATTATTATTTGTTTTAGTATTTGTGTTTCTCACTTCGTTATTAATATTCAAACTTCTTTGGAAATATGGAAGCACGTCGTCGTAGCTCCATCCTTCATTTCCAAGGTCTTTCCATTGGTTATAGTCATCTTCATGGCCTCTGACATAGAACATGGCGTTGATACTGCTACTACCTCCGAGACATTTACCTCTAGGCCAATAACATCTTCGCCCAATTGTTCTTAAACAAGCCCCTTTCTCAGGTTCCGTAGTGAAATCCCAATCGTTTTGTGTGTGAAATGTTTCTGGGATTCCTGCTATAATCTAAAAAGGATATAGATTTTTGTTCAATTTTAACTAATTAAATTTTAAGTTTTATACCTCAGTCTCAAGTGTAGGATCTCCACCAGCTTCTATTAATAATATTTTCCAATCGTTAATTTCAGACAAACGATTAGCTAAAACTGAGCCTGCTGATCCAGCACCGACAACAATGAAATCAAACTTTGGATCTAAAAATATTTAGAAATACTAAGAACCCTTTTTAATTCAATCAATATCTATCAATTATTTTTCCACTTACAATATAAAACTTCATCAGTCCTATCCGGAGGCCACTGCTTTGTCGTTGTCAGTAAACAATGAGATGCCATTAACGTGCTAACAGTTGCCATGAATAAAGATCCACTTGGTTTAATTATTTCGGCTGCGTTTGAAGCATAGGTATTATTACAGGCCCAAGAATCCATGGTAGCTGTGATGATTACAAATAATTCTACGATTTTGTAAATGTTATGGTTTTAATCAGAATTTGTTAAAAATAATATTCAAGTAAATAACTCACAGCAATAACTTTCGAAGATGTCATTAAATAGAGCTACAATATCCTTATAATTAATCTTCTTATTTAATCTTGGTTTTATAAATACCAGCTCTTGACCTTATTTTACGTCATCGCACTTAAATCTAGTCTAGAGTTAGAGTCATATTAGGTATATTAATTGATTCTCAACTAAAATATGTAAGTAAAATTTAATAAAACTTTAAATATAGGTTTCTAGTTAGTTAAAAATTTGTAATTAAATATAAAAGTAATAAACAAAATCAGATCTTTCGCAATTAATCTTAGCAAAAACTCACACGCCTGATAATTTTTCAACCCGAACTGAATTGGCAAAAGTTAATATGTTTTTAAAAGGCTGCAATATATTGTTTAGAGTTATTATCATCTTAAGTAATGTGTTTTAATAAGTTAAGAGCGCCACCTACTGTTTTGTTGGCGGGTTTTGTGAGAACTTTAATGATCGTGTTTAAATGATTAATTGCATTTAAAATAAACAACCTTTCGCGATAATTAGACTGTTATTGTGAGCTTCGTTTTAATTTACTTCATTGTTTTTATTTGTTTTAATTAACTTTTTTTAATAATATTTTTCATAGTCAATCGGAAGTTATAGATATCTCTTATCTGTCGCATAGTGGTCATGTGATCGTCTTGTTTCAGGGTCAGCTTGCGAGTAATTTAATAATGCAATGAGAGACCGTTGCATATTTGGTCTGACCCTGCTGTAAATAATTTCTTCATGACAATTGGCTCTATTCATACCGTAACCTATAAAAATGCATTATTCTTCACTAAACCTATCTTACAAAGTAAATAGCTCGTAAGAATGTTAATAAAATAACCTATTTATGTAAACAACCTTTGTGAAGTGTTTGCGAAATAGAGATTCTTGTCTGAATGCGTAATAAGTTCGTAAATAATGGAAGAGGGATCGACGTAAATGGAAGTAACGCCTTCGTTTTAAAGTAAACGCGCTATAAAGAGTTGTAACGATAAATAAATCTGGTGACCTTTGCTCGTGACAAGTGACAGCCTTTGTTATTTTTAAAATCACAATAAAATCACTTGTAAATATACAGCTTCAAATAAACAAACGGGGTGTTAACGAATTTCTTAGTAAATTATTAACGAACGACTTGACGCCTATTTAAGCAAAAATTTACTAATAGGTACCTATACCTACATGCTCGTATTATAAATTTATTGTAATCTATTAATTCAGGCGTTTTAATATTTTTATGAATTATAATTCTATAAGAGAGATAATCAAGTTATATTTGGATGTATAGTATGCCTGTATAACGATATATACGCCCTCACGTTTAATTTAAGAAAAAATAAATGTTTAGGTTAATTTCATACGATCAAATTCTCAATTGATGGGTTGATAAATTTATTTTTTATACCAGTATTGTTTAATTCGCAACATTAATATGTCGGTCATGAGCTGGTAGAGAATGAGTCGTGTGTGTAATATCGTAAAATATCCGTTTTAGGCTTGCTGTCGTGCTTCTGTCGCGTGTCTGATGTTGCACCTTCTTTCACTAGTACACATATAAAGAATGAGTTTTAAGGGATATTTCCGTTAAAATTGTCTCCAATTCTAATTTTAAATATGACAGTTTATTATTAGTTTAGAAATCTTTATATTAAAACTATATGAATTAATTGCTTTATTATTTTGATAAGAGGACTTTTAATCCCTCTTTGAATATGCTGTTCTAAATACACAGACTACAAATTTGACACTGGAATTATACCAACAAAAAGCCCTATACAAAAACTCGTATGCATCTAAAAGGAGCATGTAACTCCAGCACTGTCTCTACCTCGAGATATCCGTAATGGATTTCCCAACGTAAGCAATGTTTCATAGCTGTTATTGCTGCTAAAACTAAACTAATACACAATTAAGCAGTCCTTATTATTTCAATAAAATGTGGTCACTTATTTGATTTCATATAATAGGCCATTTATCCAAGTCTGAATATTTAGTGTGTATTAATCTCGTCTGTTCAAAGCACAAGACGTCCTTGATCATTCCTATTTGAGATCGGCTCGTGCGTGATGTCAATAATAGATATTGAATCCTTCTCACAAAAACATAAATTGTGTACATAGAGAAAGTGTTCGAACACACATGATCTTAGTAACATTCATAATAAAGTACATTTTAGTATAAACTTTCCTGAAGATGTTAATCACAAGTGTCATTTTCTCGACACATACAAGGCAATAGCAAAATAGGCGCGTGGCGAGCTTATAAATTTATGACTGCAATTAAAAATATCTGCAGCCGATGCGCAAACGCAGACTTTTTTACTGTTTATTGTAATTTTTGCATATTTTGACCGTCTTCATGCAATAATCGTAACAGTTTTATTGGTATGAAGTTAGTCGGAGTAATAATTTGAAAACATTTTTGCATCCAACTGCGTGGTAATGAAGTGTTTATTTCTACCTTTTTAAGTGTGTTAGGGTTTGCTAGATGATAAAACTAAATTGAATACAATCTATTACTTACTTTATTTTGTAAAATTATCTGACATTCCAAATTGTCGGTAATTTTATACTTACTGTCATTATTATACATTCTTGTTTATCATATAAAGAACATTATTATAATACAAAAATAATATTAACAGTGATATGTTTTAGCCGTGAATTTTTTAATTTTTTAAAATTATACTATTACAAAAAAATATTTTATTTCGCTATTTATTTATTTCAGGCGTTTCTGCCTAGTCAGAACTATAACACAAAAGTTACCCTATATTAATTAAATATCTAACATTATTTTATAAAAATTATTTATTATTATTTTATAATTTATTATAGGATTTATATTTTTATTTAATTTACATCAACATATTATTATTAATCAAGCTATAAATCATATGACTTGAATAAAAAAACCTGGATATAGTTTTTTTTCACAAACTTATTCATAGTTTGTGAACGTGTTTTGATATTTGATACAAATAATTAGAGGTAAGTTTAAAAGAAAAACAAATCGAATTATTCGTTGCCTATTAGGCAATTTAAAACACACTACTAATTGGCATTCCTCACTACACCTGTACAATATTAATAGATCGTATTAATTTATTAATCTACAGTTAATGACGACGCATTTGTTTGTGTATTTACTAATTATAAAAAAGTTCCTGTGTAATTCAATGCCATATATCGTGATGAGAGATACGATCTATTTCTCACAAACATGTCGCTACCAACTTAACTGGGGCCGACTTTCAACTAGAAATAATCATTCTATCTTTAAACCTTGACTATATTTACATTTAATATAAAAAATATCGTATACGCTTAAATAGCTTGGCTTATTATATCAAGGTATTGTCATAGGAGCGTACAAATTTTAGACCAGCCATTCTCAAAGTGTGTTCCGCGGAACCCTAGGGCTAAAATACTGCAAAAAATACCTACCAAAGGGAGATTATAAGGTTACATCTAAATATTCCAACTAAATATTACGTAATATTACATTGCAAAATGATTATTCATAAATACATATAAATC
This sequence comes from Tineola bisselliella, assembly GCA_028551675.1. Classification (NCBI taxonomy): domain Eukaryota; kingdom Metazoa; phylum Arthropoda; class Insecta; order Lepidoptera; family Tineidae; genus Tineola; species Tineola bisselliella. The sequence continues at coordinate 47,405 of JAPWLS010002374.1, forward strand.
AGTTTTTTATAATTATATTAAGGCTTTTTACTTCGCCAAAAAAGTTTGAGAACCGCTGTTTTAAACAATATTCTCTATAAAAAAAATATTTTGCTTGATTAAGAAAAAAACAATACTCTTAAGTCATATCATATTATTATTATTCATATTATATAATACGTTTAACTGTTTTAAAAAAACTATTTTTATAATTACATGATATATCAAACAGAAAGTTTTTACATAAAATTGATTTATTTTATTTAAATTCTATCCAATTAGTGTAAAACATTTGTCCCATCTACTTTGTGCATACTCTATGGCAAAAATAAGTTTCATTATATAATTTTATAAACACTTCTTTAGTTTAATGAATTCAATAACATTTTCTGTGTTTTTTTTTTCTTTGTAAATTATAATAATAATTTACGATATTATTTTACAATTAATTACTATTTATATCATATAATCTAAAGTGTAATATCTTTAAAGTTAATTTCTGCCTACCTTCGTTGGAATTAAAATTATAAGTACATACATACTTTATCATAATAAAAGACAGAAGCGTTGTAATTTAAATGTGTCTCGAGTCAGTGGTTAGCAATACATGCTTTTCATACAAATTGTTCACGACGATTACATTGCTTGTATGGAAGACGAAAAATGCACGTTTCAGGTTACATTTGAATGTTAAAAGGAAATTGGAATAACAAAAATATAGACCTACCCGCATTTATCCTAAATGTGATCGCACAATTTTAATTTAAGTAATAATAAAATGTATTATATTTATAACAACTTTTTAACTAACACAAAATATTGATTAGAAATTGTCTTTTCTAATTGTAAATAATAATAATTAAATAGTATTGTATGTGTTAAAAAACCTACTCCATAGTTTCTATGTTATCAAAAAGAACCGTATCATAAAGCCCGGGGGCATGCAATAATAACCGTTTAAATTGAAGAGGTACCCCACTGTCGCAGTGGCTTCAATTGTGCCAAAATTGTCAAAAGTTCTCCTTAATTTCGACCCATTTTACTCATCATGTGGAAAATGTTATTGATTATAAAGCAGCTTTCACGGTACTTTGCTTGATACCTAATTTCAGCTGTATGGGGCGGAATTTTAAATATATAATTTATGTCTTTTGCGAATGAATAAAAAATAAAAGAAAAGCTGTAATGTGTATACGCGGACAAAAAATAATTGCGACTAAATTTAATGTTGATTTTTTGCAATTATGAATTTCTTAGAAATTATTATTTTGATTTTAATTATTTTTGTTGGTATTTAAAGAGACGATATATTGTTTATTTATTAATTTTTAATTAATTTATTAAACTTATTAAATTGTAGGAATTATTAGTAGTTTATTTTGAAAATTACCTTAAACTTTATTAGGAGAGATATAATTAATCATTTTTCATTTGTTTAATTGTTATAAAAGAATGTCTTTTTAGTATTAAAATTTAAAGTGAATAAAGATTTTAGTGTTTTCTTAGGTAAACGGTTGGGGGTGAGAGCCACGTGCCGGTCGGTGCGCACGCGCAGATGTCTGTGACACCTGCCCCTGGTCACATCACTGTCTCTTTCTGACACTTCCTATATTCGATCATTCTATCTTCCTCATGACGAACGTATTTTTGTATAATTTATACGAAGTTATGGTGGCTAGTGGAATACAGGTTACCTATTACTGGCCACTTGTATGAATAAAACAATAAAAAATACCAAATTAAATAAGCTCGTATGATTATTTTATTGCACACATCTCCACTTTTAAATAAAGGGGTAGGCAGTAATAGATTCTAGAAACATCATACAAACATGCAGTTCTTGAAACGGTTATTAATTTAATAAACACATTTCATTTTCTGCTACCAAGTTTAATCTGTGAGTAGGTGCGATTCCTGATCAGAACATATATGTGTCAGTAATATTTATTAATTTATAATAAATTATAATTTTAAAAAAGTAAGTATATGTTCCTATTCTGGCAGTTAAGCAAGTTCGTTTTGCTTCCTTCTACCTATACTTATAGTGAAAAGTGTCCTTCATCGTATTCATTTAATATTATTCTTGTTTATTTAGTACATATATTGAATATTGTAGGTATTTGTACGTCATTGTTAGAGTTACTTTTAATCGTCAATTAATCGATAAGGCGAGTTAAGCGGCTGATTGGTTCTGCAAACCCGACGTGCAGGTGCACTTCTCTTACTTAAAAATTTAATACAGATGTCGCGTGCGGTGCTTTTTCCTTCGCGACGCTCCATTATAATTAACGAATATTATTTTGTCGTAAAAGCCGGCCGCAGAGTTCGCACACGACAGCCACGCGTCCCGCATTGAAGACGAAACGGGACTTTTCGGGCATTATGATTATTTCTTCATTAGCTCTGAATGGAGAATTTAATGAAAATTATAAACAAGTTTCAACTGCGATCCTGATTTTTATTAAAAATACCCAATAAACGCTTGCAACGGTATCTACGTTTTACTGCTTATTTGACATTCAATTACATTTTCAATTTTAAACAATTATTACCGCTAACAGCATGATACATCAATACTTTAGGCAACACAGCTGAACAATAAAACAAATTAAACCAACGGACAGATCGGACATGGATTTCTTAATTTTAAATATTTATTATAGTTTATATATTATATAGATAAGTAGCGCATTAGATTCTTTGCAATATATTTTTTATAATGTAATCGTGAGAAAGTCTCATAGGTTCGCTACTATGAGAGGATTATTCGCATAAAATGTTACACTGTCATCGGTATTTTCATAGCACTAGCTCTGTCATTGATTTAAATGTGGAACATGAAGAGGAGCACTTTCCCGCGCTATGGAGGCGCCGCGGGCTGGCCACTCGCTCCGCCCTCCATTGTAGCCCACAATGCCTCGTACCTCACGCTAACGAGCGCTCGCAGCGCCGCAGACACATTTGTAAAAACCGCAATAAGCGTACCATTTCGGCATATTGTTTTGACATATAATAAATATTTGTAAGATTACACCAAGCCGAGATTGCGGAGCTGATTTTAAATCGATAGTCTGTTTTCTTTTGTTTGCCGGTCAGACTATTGTTTACGGTAGGCGTCTGCTCTCGCTCGACCGGACTGTGTTACACGCGGTTGCGATTTGCACCCGATTTCGCCAGGTGAGCGGAAGCACTCTTAAAATTTTCTTTTGGCTTCTGAAAATGTGGTAGTGGGGAGGATCTTTATTTTTGTTCATATAGCACGTTTGTTAGGCATTTAAGTATCTGCAATCGGATAAATATAAGATCTATTTACTTATTTTTCATTTAATGTAAATTAGATAATAAATTTTATATAAACAGTATGAATTTAATAATTTATAAGAAGTATCGCACCACATTAGGTGCACGGAGAGGGCAGTGCACCACTGCACTGTTGCATCGCACACGTCTCACAAATTGCAGGGCAGGAGCCGGCACTTAGCGCCTCGTAGGTGTCAAGATTGCCATAATTTGTGTTCGCGGACACTGCCCCGGAGCCGCCGTCGTCACGTGTTACCTTCTAAATCTCCTTATTTCTTTAGACGGGGCAAAAAATATCAAAAACTTCACACCTCCGCTTAAATATATGTTGCGAAGCATTTAATCCATAATTTAATTATAAAGCATTTCAGTTACAATCTTTAACATATATTATCGTATAATTGTGTTGATAGGTAAAGCGATATAGTATATAATACATATGTAGGTAGATTCCTAAAAAATATTCAAAATCGGACATTGTTAAGAATGTTAGTATTTCATTAATGAATGTATTAAAACCGCCAGCGAGACCGGAAAACAGATTAAAATCTAATTCAGTCGCCAAGGAACGTGCCTTGGAAGCTAATGCATTGAGATTAAAGTCAACCGTAGGCGCTTCTCGACTGGGACGTAACCTACTCAACTTTTTATTTGGATTAAACCTTTGTTATAGGATTAAGGAGTATTTGCTTTAATGTATGTATTGATAAAGAATTTTCTCTAATGTCCATTGTATTCAAGAGTGAACATTGCATTAAAACACTAACAAGCTCCGCGGAATTCATAAAAGTATTCCAGAGTTTCTTGAATGAGTTTCTTCACACATTAATACAGTGTATTAAATTTTAGATTCAAAATCGAGAAATGGCTATAAATCGTAAGAACATCAATATTCTATGACGAGATTAATGCCCATGTTCGATCGACCATTAGAGTCGCATAAGTCCATTGTATTGTATAAAAGCTTTGATGGAACGTGAAGCCGATGTCTTGGTCTACAACAAGTATAAAAAATGCTTCAAAGGAAGATGAATTTATTTCGAATTATGTTTATTAGGATTGATGTGCGACAGGTTGGGTCAATATTATGAGAAAGAAGGAAATATTGCCTTTTAATTTTAATATTGCTAATCAATTTTAGGTTTATAAGGATCATTAATCTGTTCTTAAGAGGTAGAGGAATTTGCGAAGTTAAGATCTTAGGTTATTCGCAACATGATAGCTGTAAAGGTTTTGAAACGTCGAGTTATAAGGAAAATGTACATGTCAATGTAAACAAGAGTAATAAAAAGATAATATTTTTTATACTAAAGTGAATACCGAATGAATCGGTTACCACTTCAATATTTTAATTCTCATATAGAGATTGTCAAAAAGGGCCGTTTAATGCAGTTTTGTGACAAGAGGGCAGCACGCCTCTGTTAATGCGTGGTCATCTCTCATCTCAAAGCTCCATTCATGAGAGAAACGTGTCTTGGCTCGACACCCGACACTACGCTTAGATTTATACTCATGTTACTTCGCTCCTGTTTAAATATGCACCGTCGACGGCGTCTTCGGTCTATATGTTACTTCTTCGTTTGATACATAAACATTTGTGGCCAGTGTCATTGTCATTTGAATGGTGGATGTTGGTCGGTTATTAATTTATCTTGGAGCTGATTCATTGACTGTTCAACGACTTGTCAATACTTAACATACTGATTCTACCTGCATCTTTATTGTTTTTGTTTTACATCTCAACTGTTAGTAATGCCTAGAATTTTGAGAGCATTGCACTCTTAGAGATTAATTTAAATAGTCTAATATCAATATTCATCTTAATATAATAAAATGGTCACATAATAATTTTCAAATGCCACTTAAAGGGATAGAATGTACTCATAATATGTTCGAGCGTGGTTAATAGATTTTTCGGTTCTAAATTATATTAGATGGTAACCTGTCGTAGTCGCCTTTGCTTCGACATAAGTTACGATTAAGACTTGGAATTTTATGAAGTCATAATTTTATGTGGAACTAAAGAGCGTGCCGTTTATTGCTAGACGATTAGTTATTGAAAATTTAATGAATTCCTATGAGGTAATACTTACATTTCATTATACAATTTGTCTGTGAAGTATTTTCGTTTATAATGTAATGAATTTAATTAAAGATTGTTTGTTGTTGGTTGATTCGAATTCAAAGAAGCCGATTAAATTCCATGTAATTTGTTTAAGGGCTATCGTCTATTTGTCAAGTGTCTAGGCATCCTAACATTAGCAGTGAGTTAGTAGTAGTCATAGAAAATGGCGGAATACCTCGAATAGTTTCCAATTTACTTATTTAATGATTATATTGTATGCCTGAAAGATATTGTAGATACATTGTACCGGATTTAAGATGTATTTAAATGTAATATATTTATATTGTTTCATTGTATAAATTGTAGACAATTAATAAGATGAAGAGAACGTTTTGGGCTGCTTAAATAGAGTTCCATTGCATAAGACCCAGTTTACACGTTCGTATTATTACAAGCCATATAAACAGTGCGGTGCGATATGCCAAAAAGAGTGACATTGTGCCCCGCGGCTTGGTGCTCTGAAAGTTTATTTAATCAAGAAGCAGTTCATTCCTTCATCACACCCTGAGGGATGATTGTGGAATATCCATTTGCGAGTCATCTCAATTTCAACTGCCTCCGAACAATTGCTTATTGTCTGTGAATGTGCGGTGATTTTAATGGAATTCTCTTACTAGAGGTATTAAACGTGGTGTTGAGTGAAGTGGCATCTCTTTATGGGGATTGCTTCATACAATTACGTTTATAAAACATACATAAGATTATTTTTTTATTGAACTGCAAATATTTATTATTAATATCTGACTCTATTTTTCTTAGTCTTAAACGAAACAAATGAACCTTTCCAGTCAAAAATATTATCATATTAAGTCAGTCATTAGTTAAAACAGTGGAGTAAAAATTTAGGTGAAATATTTAGTATTTTTTGTCTTGTAACTATTTTTCGTTGTCAGTGAAGGTTGTGCGAAGATTTCTTAGCTGGAAGGGTAGTATAAAATTTGTATAACAAATGAGGGGCGTGTCGGGAATCCGTCACAGTGGCTTCGGTCGTGTGAGACGCTCATGGGGGGCCCTTTGGGTGGCCTTGGTTGTGAAAACTACACTTGCCTACAAACCTGCAAAAACTTTGCAAATTTGCATTCGCACTTGACTCTTCCTTTCACAAATTCAACTGCATTCAAAGAGTTTTTTAGTAGTAGGTACTTATTCCCTTAAGATTTCCTTTCTGCTCATTGTTATTAAATGTTGCCGCAAAACTACACAAGTTTTAGATAATATTTTAAAATGAATTGCGTGATTTCTATCAATAAAATTCAACTATTATTCAACGTTAGAACACAAAATGGTATCGAGCAATTTAAATATCAAACAAAAATACGAGAAAGCTTTTGTTCCGGCGGACGGAGGTTATTTGTTAACCGTCTGAAATCATTAATAACATATATTTGTTAAATGTTGAGGTGGTACCTTTATTTCGAGCCTTCAGCTGAGAAAGTGCTCACCTCCGTCGAAACACCATGATATTAAGCTATTACTTATCTTCGCAGGTTCTTTTGGTGAACAAATGCCAAATGGAACGGCTCATTTTGCAACATTTAAATAGTTTTGAGACTAGCTTTATTTATTATATTATTATTTGGAATTATTTGCAACTAACAATTAGTAGATGAATACAGAGATCAGGGGGCTAGAAATATGTAATTGTAAGAAGTTTACGAAGATCCAGAAATACCGTTTTACAGTATTCTGTCATGTGCCAAAAGTCCGTTGTGAATTTATACTAATAACTTTTTCATTTCAAATTACTTATAATGAAACCATGGAATGTTTTAAACCTTTTAAGATTATTGAGTCCCTCTACAATGTAGAATAAGAAGCCAAACATTAATATCTGAACAAGATATGCAAATCGGTGTTTGTTTTATCAGAATCTTTTAAGTATTAATTTGGTATCGAAGATCCGAAAGATGATCCGCAAAAACGGATGCATCGTTTACTATTCAAATAACCTAAGGCTATTACCGTTTCGTTTAAACCGATCGTAAAGTATAGATTATAAATTAGTTTTATTTATATGAACATGGATAAATGCGTTAATGTATATGTTTATATAGGTGTTTGCCGCATTTGTTTCAACAAGCATCAACGAGAACTGTATGCATTAGAATAATATAATTATATTAGTATTATTATAAATAATTAAATGTTAGTCAAGTAAAAATATTACATGTATGTCATAATTGACTTGTAAGTTCGTTATAAGCCTTGTCTGTAGTCTCTGGCTTCACACATTTTACATTGTCAGGAAAACTGACTATTGTCGTAGTATTACTCGGCCAAGGCATACAAGAAAGACAAAATATTAAAGTTATCAAATAGTTATTAAACCAAGTGTCAGTATTAAATAAATGTCCTAATTAGCTTGTAATCGAATAAGAGCCTGTTGTAGATGATTGCAAAGATAAAAACAAGCAGTATTTTAAGTCAACCTTTATTAAGATACCAATTAACAATTGAGAATAATGTTAACAATGTATTTAAGAAACTGGATGTGTAATGCAATTTTACTGCTGTTGCTTGCGTCAATAAAAATTCTAGAAATATTATTGGTTACGAGAAAGCACACAGTTTGTTCATACTTACATATAAAACTTACTAACAATAAGATAAACCAATTTACTTTAAAGTACGTCGTCTTTACACAGCTTGCTATCGCGTTTGTTTTGATTAGTTTTATTTCGACTTTTCGATGATAATGGTGGCTTAACTTAAATCATGTTAACGAATGCTAACCCAAAATGTGAACATATAAAATAAATAGCAAATTGTCAATTACATAAATGAAGATATGTTTATTTTTTAGTTAAGAATAGATTCTCTATTGTAAAAGTGACGAACTCACCTCGATTACGTTGGGAGAAATGAAATGTTGTTAATTTGTAAGTAAAATAAAATCAAAACTTGTTGTAAATAAAAATGTAATCCAATAAAAACCTCTGGGAAACATTTAGAGAATGATGGCGAAAATGTAAATTGTTTATTTATCTGTTCTCTCATGATTGTTAATGAAGTTAAGGAATTTACAGATTTAAGGGAACTTATAAGTCTTAAATTAGTGAACAAAGAAGTTAAATAAACAATGTTTAATTAATTTAAAAGACTTTTGGCGGCTTGCTAATGCGTTTATTTTGATTATTTTCAATACGATATTTCGAAATCATTTTCATTCTTTTAAATTAGTTAATAATTAAAATTAATAATATAATAGTTAATACTTATGTATATGAACTTCAGATAAATCATTGCATAATAATATTTTAATAATTTAAGAACAAAAGAATTTACGAGCGTGTCTTTTTGCCTAACAAAAACGCGAAAAAATATTGCACAATTTATAGCTATAACTTTAAAGTTATTTTGTTAAGTCAACAAGTGTTACGATTACACGTGTGTAGTGTGAAATTAATTCTACCTCTGCGAGAATTTCGACAGATTAATTTCACCCCAAATTGAGTTTTCTCACTTCGCTTAAATATCGCACGTTATAAATGGACCTTTTTATTGTTATTCTGAAATTTAATCATCGTATTTATTTTGATAACTGTTTTAACAGTCATAAATTCAAGTTCATGGCAAAGACTTTAACTAATAACATAGTTGGTTTGTTTGCATGATATAGACTTCATCGGCGAACTTTTTAATTATCATTTTTTTGTTACGATAAATACAGCCCTGTCTCTTCTAACACTTCCTATTGCCTGTCAAAATAATCTAATAAAATTATACAACTAAAACATTTATATAATACTAGCTGTTGCCCGCAACTACGTCTGCGTAATAATGAATGAAATAAATCTAATAAGATTTATACATACTTTCATCCCCTATTTTATCCCCTTAGGGGTGGAATTGATCAAAATCCTTTCTTAGCGGTTGCCTACGTCATAACATCTACCTGCATGCCAAATTTCAGCCCGATCCGTCCAGTGGTTTGGGCTGTGCGTTGATAGATCACTAAGTCAGTCAGTCAGTCAGTCACCTTTGAGTTTTATATATATAGATATGACTGACACTAAGCAAGCATGAAAATTATTAGTGAATAAGTAAAAATATAAATAATTATTTAAAACGAATGCCTGAGGAGCGATATTTTGATTCCTGATGACGTCCAAGCTATGATATCTACTTGAAATGGTATTTTAGTAAACCGTTTATTCAAGGATTGCGCTTGAATATAAATTCACTTGTTTTTCTTTTGGGATAAGCACAGATTCTATATTCAAGTAATACTCAGGTGAGCACTGTTCCAACTAAGCTCAAGTGTGGTTTCAGAAAACCATGTGTTATATCATGACTAGATTGTATTCTATATAAATGTATAAGTTTATTGTAATATTTTAAAACAAACTTTACGAAAAAGAAAAACAAACATAATAACAATACCTTTAGGTGTATTAAATGTCATCACATTTAAGGGAATTTAATGTCTTTATAAGAAGGTAAGGTAACAATAAAAAAGTGAATCAAAAGTCTCATATGTCAAATGGGGTGACGGAGGGCGCGCAAGTCCCATTCATTGTGTGCCCATGCGCATGACTTTATTAAACAAATCAAGGATTTGTATAGAGAAAAAGTTTAAATAGAACAAGAACTCAATGTCTGCCCTTTGTACTAATAAACATGTTAGGTGTGGATGATGTGAATTTCGTGGGAGGTCTTTCTAAACATTTGGTCACGCGAAGTCACGTCTTAAGCTATAAATATATACGAGTATGTAGTGTCCTTCTAAGCATCTTAGCTTACTAATTTATATCATATAGCTACCGTATAACGCCCTTTAGGTTATAGGTCAATGTTGTTACGTAGTTTCCAGAGATACAGAAGTTTACGCAATTTTGTTAGCGTGAAATTAATCAATCAAATAAAATTGAATAGCACCAACCCTTTACCAAATTTAGAAGTAAAAATTTCACGCGTTATCAATTTTATAAGGAATTTTTATCCAAATGGTTGGAAAAAATTACAATTACCTAATAAATTGTGACGGCATATTAGTTTAAATGTTTCTCCTACTGTAACAGTAGAGGTGAATTTAATGACTGATTTAACGGTTCGTATTTCATTCGGCGGCTTTCATTGTTGGCTGCTCGTTTGAGGACAACTTAATCATCTTCTGGACCACCCTTAGGTCGTCGGTTCATTGTACATAACATTTGCATGTTTAATACAAGCATTCCTTGTTTATATGTAATTTGCGTAATAACTACTTTACTTCGACATTTCGAAAGCTTCGCAACTTTGCAGGCTTTTGAATTTGTTCAATCAAGTTTGCGAGTAATCAATCAGATGCCACTATTTGAATACGGATAAAAAGGCAAATCAATTTTGGTGTTTGCACGCTTTTGTAAAAGTGTATTTCAAAGAACTAAATGAAACTTTAAGAAGGTAGTCAGTAAAATAAATAAATCGTTCTACCCTTCCATAAGTAACGCCGGAGGAGATAAGCAATTTTTCAGATTCAGAAAATAAAGCGTTTTAGTGAAATAATCACTTTTAAAGATGACCGTTTTAATAATCCGAAGCACCACTGGCCCCTAATGATAGTCCTTAAACAAAGACTTATGTTAATTTTTTATTTTCATTTAAAAAAATAATTGAATCGTTAATTCTCTTCTTTTTAGTTATTACTGCGTGTGGCTTCTTTGAAGCGTTGTTACTATTTTACGATTATTGGTTGTTAATTGAATTTGAATTTGCGTCTCGCTGTGAGGTGCGCCACGGATTGCGGGGAACTGATATAAATTCAACATTTGTATTTCATGACCAAAAAGGCTTTATGACAGAATTATAGTTGTAATTAGTTTAATGTAACTTTCTAATTATTACCACCCACGTTGTTAACTAAAAATATATTTCTAGTATACGAATACGTATTTAAATGAATATAATATATTTTGCTCTTAGTTGGACAGACGAAAAAACTCGATAGATGCGTGCTATACAATAGGAGAAGGGACCACTAAAAGGCTAATATATGTCAATTGCGGGCTCATGTTGTGCAACAAAATCCTATTATACTGCGCATATTGTCATGCGCATAACTATATTAAATAGATACGCCCGTAGACGATTGATGGACCCTTAAGATCGATGTTGTATAATACGTAATACGCTTAAGTAAAATCCATTACCATTATTGCATTTTGAACCATTTGCGTGTTAATTACTATTCCACAAAAATATCAGGAATATTTTTTACGGCCAATTACAATACGGTCTATGAATTGATTTTGTTGATATATATTTTTTTCTTTTATTGAGAAATAGTTCCCATCTTCTCACTACCCGTGCCCTGCACACATATGCTCTCTGTAGCTTCACAAGTAGGTATATTGAAATCAAGTATTTGCATTTGGATTAGCATTTCTTTTGTTTAATCGTTGCTATGCAAGCATTATTATAGCTTATTAAATTCTGTTTATTATAGCTCAATTTAGTCCTTTCTTTTACTTAAGAAAGGCTGTAGGTGCGTTATGAATACAGCATCCTGTCTGTCGGAGCACATCCGGAAAGGTGCCACCGAGTGCAAAGAGTTCACTATAATTCGTCATATTATTCATAAATAAAAATCAGTGCAACACCGGCAGATGGTAAAAGGATTGCAACAACACATATGTTGGCAAGGTGTACCATACTGCGCTTGCGCCAAACGCCACTCCGCAAACAATCGTCAATAATATTGGCTATGCATCTGCATCCATTTCTTATTACCTATTTTCACCCCTTTTATTATTATCATACGTGACTGATGTAAAGATGATTCAGAAGCAGACATATATATGCTTACTGGATTAAACATAGGTATTATGTTTTAAGTTGTAGGTATATAGAAAAACTTGTTGTAAAGTTTCACGGTTTGTATTCAATTCATTTCGATGAGTAATTAGCATACATATAAAGGTCTTCGGTTCCAGTTTTAGTAATTAAACCTACAACTTTATCGATAAGCCTTTATCCAATATGTTGGAAGACCACCAAGCCTATATCTTGCCGATTGCAATAAACGGTTTATAAATATTAGCTACGCTTCAGTCGCGTAATGGAACTGTCAGAGTACTACTTCTTGTCTATAATCCACTGAATGAGTTTATTACGAGAGTGCGGTTCAATTTTATGCATAATCGGGTCGACGCGAGGTGGTTCAATCGCAACCATTTTTGTTATCCATTTTGTTGCATGATTATTTTATATTATATTTAATTATGATCATGTATAATAAATATGAGTTTTATGATTATATAAAAGAAATCGTATTTTATGAACATGTTATAGGTTATTTGTAGAACTGGAATTGAAAAAAAGTTTTGATTTCTTTTAAGTAAAACTTGGAGTGTCTTTTGTTGCGAATCTTTAGTGTCGTTGTTATAATGGATACAAAGGTTGTAATTATCGGTTATAGTTCCGTTTGCTTCTCTTTACTTATTCGATGTCTCTATTTTGTGAAGCTCTAAGGTGTGGGCTGGCTAAATGTTATTTGACGATCGTATTGTTGGAGTCCCCGTAGCGCTATTGTATATACGCTTTTGTGACATAGTATATCACTCCCACAGTTTTTGAATTACTTGCGAATATTGAACGGAGATGATGGATGGGTGCGAATATTAGTTCTGCATCCTGATATTAAGATGTAGGAAGTTATATGACTCTAGGGATTGCATTGGGAGTAAAATTAGCACCAAGATTTTCTTATTAATCTAAATGCATTATTTGTTTTGTTGCTTTCGAATATAATTGTTCTTGGTTTGAGTGATTTGTTGAAGCGTTTTGAGATACGAGCCGCCGAGCGAGCTATATTTTGCTTTGAGATGCGAGCAAGATTTGAGATACGAGGAATCGCACACACGACCCCAACATGCGCCCCGATCTACGTTCGCAGCAGCATACATTGCTTTGAGATACGAGCAATTTGACATACGAGCAAGGTTACGGAACAAATTAAACTTAATTTCTTATTAATTTATTTCACACTATCCAAAATTATATCTATCTTATAATCATTAACATTAAAATAAGTATAAAAAAAAACAATAACCAATGTTATAAATAGACAATAAAGAAGCCACTATTCAAATAACAAAACGAAAATGTAAAAGCAGGTACACATTAAAATCAATGAAACCAATTAAATATGAATTGCTTCTAAGGGCGACACGGAGTCTATTAAAATCACGTTTAGCGCCTTCGTTTCAATGAGATTGATGGAGTGCTCCCAAACAATTCATTCTTGTGCCTCAATGGCATGGCCCACATTCCTTGTGTAATCTTTTTACAGTTCTTACAACAAAGACTGTGACAATGAAGGACTCTTCACTGTGACAATAGCCCTCATGTTCAAAGTTTTAGACCTCGATGTATTCGATCCAAATTAAACACAGATTTTTTTCTGAAATTCACTGAAGCCAATCCCGCACAGCGTGCAATTCTATATATATTTTTTTAACACTAAATTTTAGTTATTTTAGCTCCAAACTATTTTCAGATTTGTTAGTACTATTTTAAGGTTTGTTTTTGTTAAATAACTTATGTATTTTGTTATAGGTATTTCTATTCTCCACGGTTTCTGTTGTCAGTGTAAATAGAGTTTAAGAAAAAGACCGTAATAAATTTTGAATTGCGTATTTTAAGGTTGGTTTATGGTCTGCACTTGTTCAGGTTTCTATTAAACCCTTATAGTTAAGCGCCACGGGATCTCACAAAAGTTTAAAAATTATATTTATATTTGTAATTAAAGAGAAAAGTAATAATTAATTGATAATATACGTTTTTTTTTAAATAAAACTGATCCATTATACTTTATTTGAAATATTTACTTACGGGTTTTTCATTAATTGTTGTCTATGAACCAAATTGCATAATATAGTTACTCGCATTTATGTAAATTTCGATAAAATATAAAATAAGAAATACAATTTAATTTTAATCAACTCCTATCTGAATTTAATTGTGGTCAAGAAAATATATTCAATGGCACGTGTAAAAGAAGACCATACATTAAAATAAGGGTTTCTCCAGGTATCAGAGCAAAAAAAAAGCATTCGAATTCGAAATAGAAGGGGAGTGAGGGCTTCAAATTTTTTTCGTCAAAAAGGTCCCATATAAGGCCACTCGTGGGCTCGGAACGCTCATTCATTACTTCGACAACGAAGTGACTACAGTTCCTACCCACAACATTTAAACACGACTACGCGCATCACTTACACGATGCATCGCGGGACTCAGGTTATACCGAACGTATCCAATTATGGAATGCCTAGAGTTGTGCCAATTGCTCCGGCTCCATTAAAGAAAACATTATCTTTGGATCTATCTACTGAAAACGAGAAGAAAAAATATACATATAGCAGCAATTCGTATAGTGGAGCTCAAGCAGCATCCATTGCCCGACGTAATGCAAGAGAACGGAACCGTGTGAAGCAAGTTAATGATAGCTTTAACGCATTGCGCCGTCGGCTACCGGCTTCAGTAGTCGCTGCATTATCTAACGGATCACGTCGTGGTTCCGGGAAGAAATTAAGCAAAGTAGATACACTGAGGATGGTTGTGGAATACATTAGACATTTAGAAGATTTGATCCAAGAAGGTGATGGAACCACACAGCATGAAGAGGAGCGACTCACTTCAAATGATATTAAAATGTGGAACTCACAAGAAGAAATTGACGAGGGATTTGTTTGTGAACGCAATTCTCCGTACACTGAATCGATACCTTCGCCTGTATCCGATTGTTCATCTGGAGTATCTGTTTATTCCCCTGGAGTAGAATATTATGGAAATTATCAACCAATGATGCAGTCTGGTCCTATGGAAGATCAATTATTTGATAGTATGTCATGGTGGCAGCCGAAGTAAGAAAGAGAGACTTGTTATTTTACCTCTAGTATCTAGTCATTAGATTTTATAAATTGTATAATAAAAATTAAGTATTTATAATATATTTTGGCTGTGTATGAAGACTGAAGTACTAATATTTATGTATTATAATAAATTGTAAATAAATTATTTATATAAAATTTTACTTTTTTATTTAATAGCGCCCCTTAATTTTGTGTATTAAATTTTACTTTGTAATTGTGTCACGTGGTCACTATTCTATAGATCTGGAGATTTTACAAGGCACATATAGTACCTACATTATTTTATTTTAGTTTTCATTTCTTATTACTAAAGTTCTTTGTTAGGGTCCAACATTACCACAGATACAGATTTCACCGAAAGGCTTAATAAGGAAATAATGCGGTAACAAGGCGACCACAAAAACTCGTGATTTCAAACATCGTAAGATTCGCTAACTTTTTGCAAGTATTATGTTATGATTTCTCTTCTAAGGAGAGATGTTAAGTTTTTCATTTCTTTTTTATTCATTAAATAATTTAAAATGCTATCTATGAGCATGAACTGATAAAATGTCTGTGTGATAAGCGTTAAGTTTGCATTTATATATAGTGTGTATTATTTTTTATTTATTTAAATAAAAAAATAGTATTATTAACTCTGTGCGTAAGAATTGATAAAAATCTATGTAGAATCGTATTTTATAATATTGGCAAGTAGCCGATGAATATGAACATATTAATATATGTATGTATATTTTTTAGATTTCATAATTTTGTATGAAAATGTGTTGTAATAAATAAAAATATATAATAAAAGTTAACACCTCTTATTTTTGATTCTGATTAAGACATCTTCACAGTCGGCTTCTGCTACGGTCACACTCGGAACAAGATTAATGGTGTTCAAAAAGATAACGAGTGCAGCGCTAAATGCATTTACATGTGCGAATGTGCGAATCAGAGCGCAGATACAAACAACAAAAGTTCACCGAATAAATAAATTGACCACGAATTCATTGAAGTAACGATTTTTACACCTGATTATGGCAAATGAACAAGTTAATGATAAAAATGATACACCGAAACAGATAGTGAAATTCTCTGAAAGTGAAATAAAAATTAAACATCTCACACGATACTACTGCAACGTGCTATAAATCAGCTACTGCAGCTTAACCAAAATTAAATTTAAAAATATTTTTGTTACGCTATTGAATGCTTCCGTCTTCTTTTGTAACCAAAACTTCCTTTAATATATCAAAATAATGAAAAAGTTTGAGCAAATTCCGGAAACCATAAAATTGCAACAGATTTAATTCAGCAAAGGTTTTGTTCAGGTAATCTTATTATCGTTGGCACGTGAGCTCATTGTACGAATTCGTGCTTTTCAATTCAATCTGTATGCTTAACAGCGCACTTTCCTAATAACAATTGTTTATTTATTTCTTGTTTTCAAATACCACCGTTCCATTCAGCAATGTAATTCCATCTCCTATTATTAATTTGATATCTTATGGTCAGTATGTTATTTTAAATATGGCTAATTATGATACTAGAGTTTCAACTACTGTGTGTATATAATATTTTATAATTCTATCTATATTCCAAGGCTTTCTAATCTCAAAAAAATATATATTGTGAGGATTTTCAAACATAATACAATTAGATAAACTTTCTGATTCACAAGGGTTAGGTGTATAATTTACAGAGTTTTAAATGAATACATTAGCTGAACTATGATGATGATTACCGATATATATGAAGGTAGTGGTGAAAAGGTAATAAAAGTCGGTTGACATTTAGCACGCACATGGTCGTTTCATTGCTCACAAATACAACACCGATTATGTCCTAAAATAATTCAGCTCGCTTTATAGTTTAAATAAATATTGATTATTTTAGTTGATTTTATCTTAAACGTTTTGTGGTATTCGATTGTATATTTTTTCTATTACCATAATAGCGTCTATTGTTAGTGGATTTTGCTCAACTTGAAACTTAAACGATCTTAATGCAATTGTTAATATTTAATTTTAGATTATCTTTATCTCTTTCAACGAGCTCATTCATTTGTGAAGTTTTAATTAAGCTTTTCACTTTCTCTGTTATTTCTTTTTGTTATTCTTTGTGTTGACCATTGTACCTGGTGGCTGGACAATTGAACAATTGTATAGTGTTGGCAGCTTTTTTTATTTACGTAATAAATTATTTTGCTAGGTGTGCGGTAGGGACTTCTAAAAAATAATTTTCATATTTTGTTTTTAACTATAATTACAATCAGAAGAGTCTGTTGCGTTTGTCGGAGTCATGTATATCTGCCGTAGGACATGTCTTTGCTTATGAACCATAATTTTTTTGTTAGTACAATATAATCTCTAGTGTAAAATGCATAACCAGATACAGGGCAGCTATTTCACTATTATCTTAGCCATTGTCTGAGAGTTACCCCACTGCGTTCTCTTAAAGCAGCTTTAGACCAAGTGGTGTTAATATCTTCATATGTACGTGCTATAGTAATCTCAGATGCACTACCCTTTAGCTTAGATAGAGATTTAAAAAGATAAAGGTATGTAAATAAAAATAAAATAATCATAATTTAATCATAATTTTGTTATTGCATCTAAATTGCATTAAATAAAGTTATAAGTGAAATATTAAACAGTAGAGAAGTACCCATAACTTTACGGGACAACCGTTTAAAGGTGTTTTATGATCTCCGGTTCCGATCGTTGCGGTGCTTGAATCGGCGCAGGAGTTCTGATTTATGCCATGTTGTACAATATTAGATATTTTATCGATAACTTGCTAGAATTTTATTAATATTGGTTTCTAATGTGAGTTAATTTTGTAAATAAAATATATTTAATATCAGAGTAAAAAGATTTCTATGTATTAATAGTAATAATTAATACCAAAATAATTCATTTAATTACGAAAACATTTTAATTATAGAATAGACTCGAGCTAGCAAGCGGAGGTGGCTTTTACCTGCAATGATAGTCACCATATGAAACGTGCTCTAGCTTGACATCACCTAGCATTAGATAACGATCATACATTGTAGGCACTAATATAAAAAAATATATACATATACAATCATTAGGTATTTATAGTTAATTACATCATACAATTAAATAATACTTTCGCTATTATTTTCACATGGAAGGAAACGTCAAACAACTAAAAAATATAACCAGTATTAATAACAGACATGTACGTTGTGAGGGTTAAGTAAAAGAATAAATCGTCGATATCGAAACGCGACTTCCTCTGCGCAGGCGCACGGTGGGAACTGCCGATGCAATGATCGATGGCACCGAGGTCAGTCGTATAATATTGGGTGTGTAGTTTATGTAATTTATTGATTTTTTATTATACTATCATGTTTATTTCAATTATTTTTACTTGACATCTTGAAAACTTTGCAGTCAAAAATCGGTAAGGTTACCTTTATGACCTATTATACTATTGTAATATTAGGTGCAAACAGTTTTTTCAATAGTGTTTTAGTAATTATGCGGGAATTGGAAGGAAGCACTCAAAAATGTTTAAATTGTAAATATTTGAAGAGGCTTTTTTGTAATAATAGGAACCTATAGAAGATTCGCAATAGAATATTATATACCATCATTTCCGAGTTCCGCTCCAAGTGTGACAAACAATATGCAGTTTTAAATTACATTTTTTCAACATAGTTGCGGTTTGGATGTAAACGTTTTTGCTTTACGTACAAAAAATTGTATGAAAAACACTCTATCAAAATGAAAAATAAGATGCGTATGAAATATTGAAGGATCAATTTATTGATTCAAGTATATTTTTTAGCTTCCTCAAATTGATGTCTGGGAGTATTTTCAACAGCTAATAGGTATGTACGAAATCGAAATAAGATTTTATTTATAAAAGCATATTAGGATAATATAAATTTACTTATTTATAAAGATATCCTTCTGCTTCTTCTTCTACCTCTCATCACGAGCAGTTGATTAATCTGCTCCAGAAAGATTTAACTGCTGGAGTATACTAAGAGAAGTAGTTAGCTTCCCATAAGTCTGACTTAGGATCATTTCAAAGAAGTTGTGGATATAAGGAAAGGAGTCTTGTCCACATTGAACTTCATTCAAGTGGTCTCAAAACAATGACCTTTAACTTGGAACAAAACAAGATAATATTTTCATATCGGAATGTAGGTACGTAAATATGTCGTTCATATAATATTAAATCTTAGAAGCAGTTTCGCATGTAGTGTGTTATGTGGAATGGTAGGATTCTGTGATTTACATAGTACGCCACAGCGACACGCAGCATGGGCTTTTGATATACAATGTAATAGAAATTCATTGATTCCCTTCTATTCGGATATTTCGTTATGGTTATTGAATAAAATAATATGTTCCGAAGCGACAACTGCTGTGTGGGAGAAGATATATTATATAATTATGATATGGGTGAAAAAGATATAGATTATGATTTCTAAAGCGAACGTCGTTCTTTTTCGTAGCTCGCCATGTGACTACACTTCGTCTGATGTTAAGCTAGAGAGTGGTTTTTAAGAGATTTGCTAACAACAAAGTGAATCCAAAATGCGCCTACAATATGCATAGGAACTGTACTTCGAAATTATCATTCCTTTCCTTGAAACCTGTTAAGCAAAAACATTAAGTTAGGTCTATGTTACGGTCTAAATAACTTAAACAAAAAGAAGTGCCCGCATTTGTCGCTGATATGGTTCAATGATTAGACGATAGCAGGTTGTTTGAGATAAAGTCCTCACATTTACTACTCCCATATACATAAGTAGGTAGTATGTTAGTTTACTTTGAGGTATTATATTAAATAGAGACAAAGTTTATACGCGATATTCAAAGAACCTGTGTCTGGATTTTCAGTAATAAATCGATCTATGTAAAAGTATTTTTAAAGATTTGTTGCATAAACTAAATTTACAGTTTTGCGATTATCGTAGAAAGCTGTTAGTTATTTATATTTGGTTTATAATATCCTTTTATCTCTAACTTCGAGATTTTTTGTAAACAATTTTGAAAAGGTAAAAAGTGTTCAAAGGTGACGTCGAATACGTTTAATCAATTACATTTTAACCTTATAAATTATTATCCCAATTCATAATTGGTGTTTGAAGGAAGCCTTTATAGGGTTTGGTAATTTGACTGCTGTCACAACAGCGGATACGACCCACTTAAGCTTATTTCACCTAATTGAATCCTAGAGGCATTAAGTCCTTCAACCTATAATCCTCGTGATGAGATTCACGCCGTCTTTTTTACACGTAACTACTACCCCTTTAAAAGTGTCTTTAAGAAATCGATTTTTTTTGTCGCTTACCTTATTACATGTAAGTAGATGCTGTTTAAAATCGTGCGGCAAAATGCTCATCTGATCCTTGTACGGTTTAAGTTATTAAAGAGAGATGGGTATTAGAAGCATGCTTTATTAAGTAGGTGCTTAACTAAAAACACGACGTTCTTATAATAAGAATATACATTTGAAATAAGAATGCTATTATAATATTTCTTTCTTTATCAAATATTATTTGCAAAATCTATTTAAAATTGGCTGTAATAATAAATATGTGACGGCATAAGAGCAATGATATGAAAAAAATAACACAAAACTGACTAAAAAAGAACATTATTCACGGACAATATTTCATATGTTCCCACGTACCGCGCGAATAGCTTCCGCATCAGGTGCTACCCATTCCTCTCTCAAAGGGTTTGTAAACAATTCTCTATTTGAAAGGGTGCCTTTATTATTATTACTCTGATTGACAATTCACGTCTCAAGTGTCAAGGTTTTTTTCTACTAGATATAAAACTAATATTAGATGGTCCCATCCTCTTCCGTTAATTTTTTGTCCATTATTATTGCTCTGGATATTTTAGAGGGAAAACTTTCAATAATTTTACTTTACTTAATAATGTATATTTTTTAACAAGTGAATTTGAATTTGGAAGTATATTGAGCGTTAGATGGTTCTATGGTTTTTAATGAATCGAAAGAGAACACACGATAAGCCTGAAAGCATTACCACCCAAAAGTGACATTGGAATATTTTAATATAATTAAATTATCTCATTAGATAGACCTTACACAGCAATGCTCGCACCTCTGTTTAGTTAAAACCATTAAATATGAGATACACTCCATGTAGACTGATTTGTTGCTTGGTCTGAGATGCTTCGGTCGCTTTTTACAAGATTTCCGTGTTTATGAGATACACGAAATGTCTTTCGGTGATGAACGAGCGATCGGTGATTTAAGAGGGTTATATTCGACTGTTTTCGTTTTTCTAATTAGATAACCAGTTTCGGTGTTCATGTCCTTTCATTTCATATAATTTATTAACAAAAATACAATAGAAACGTGTGTTTAAAATTTAATTAATAATTGGATCTGCGTGTCAAAACTTGCACCTAATTTTGTAAAGATTTTAATCGCAACTTGGGAGACAAATCGCTTCCATTTCGGTGTCATCTTGAGGGTGCTCAAAAGACAGCGCTTGTTCCCATTCATCGATTTTTTGGCTTAGATGTTACAATTAACAATGACAGCGGTCACATAACGAGAAAAAATCTAATAAAAAATTTGAAACCAAAATCTAACTAAAGAATTGGGTTGGTGTTTTTTAATACGATACGTAGTCGGTATAATGGAAGTATAAGATATTTGTGGACATTTATTGTACGATCGAGTATTTTATTTAGATTTTTTTTTAAATTCAAAGCTAACAGCGGTGTATGAAAGGAAAGATTTACATCGAGTCTCTTTGTACTTGACTCGAGTGACCTTATTTAACAAAAGTGTTAACATTTGAGCTCATAAAATATTTTGACTGCTCTTTTAGAACTTCGACGAAACATTATTTGACATATTTATACTTGTTTATTAATAGTAATAATATTATAGTTTGGAGAAAGATTTGGGTAAAAAAATGGTACCTAATGTTTTTTATAAAGCCTCGAAGGTACGTCTATTAACCCTTCCAACGTGGTTTAATTAGTGGTTGTCTATGTTAACCAAAGACATACCATTAAAAACTATTAGAGAATTCTTGAAACGTTTTTAATTCATCATACAATTAAGCTATAATTTTCACCTGATTCCATATAAAATTTTAATTATTAACTGTTGGAATAAATCATTTGATTACATTTTTCTAATTGAAAACGTCAAAAATAGCAATTAAATTTTTATTTTATTTAAACGTTTGTTATTGTGGTTTATTTGTCGCGACAACAAAGATAACATCGAACTATGGTTAGCTGTCAAAAGTTATATTTATTTTCTTTACAAATTCATAGAATCAATGCGAATTTCGTATCGAGATGTTTGCGACGATCGCTGTTATTATTGCGAACCGAATATTCACGATTTGTATGCGAAGGAGGACAATGGCATTGAACCCTTTGGCGACACAATGCGCGTCACTAATCTAGATCATGTGCTCTATTGTAACGGGCAGGACAGAGAAAGAGCCGCGTCTCTGGATATCTCACTCGATGTCGATTTATAAGAAATTACTGCGCCGCGGGAGTCAGGTAGAAGCTCCCACGGATATGCCACGTAATGTAAAAACTTTGCACTTCAAATACACTAAACAGGAAATGAAAAATATTCATATAAAGATACTTTCTTTTATAATACTATCCATATCGGCTACTGTTATTTAACAAAACTTGGCATATATACTAAAATAATGATCACATGCAAGTCTGAAGTAAAATGAAATAAAAATAATTGTAAACTGAATAAATAAGTGAATCCTATTTTATTTAAGTTCATATGGAAATTAATGAATAACATATAATACATTATAATATATTTAAATATTCTTACGTTATGAATATTTATGTTCGTTTATGTAAATGTCGCCAATGCAGTTGGACTGCGTTTTCATTTCGTTCAATTAGTTTGTTTCTTGTAATTATTTTAGATGTCTTACTTGGACGTTTATGTATAATCAAAATATATAGGTATGGAAAAAGGCAGATCATTCTCAACCACTAGTGTGGATTTTAACATTGAAAACGCAATTATTTCGTAAATGTCAGCAGTTTATTTATTAATGGAATGTTTTAGTTCTGCTCGTCACCGATAGGTTCGTATTGATTTGCTCTATATATTTTTATTTTTTATTCTCTATTTATCCGTATAGGTCGTGACTGTTCTTACTAACGTTCTTGTATATCAACTTTAAATATACGGAATCATATAACATTGAATAAAGTATGACAAAAGGTAACAAGTTGAGATAGTATGTATTTAATAGAATTTATCGTGTATATTTATGAACGAGTCTTATCGAAAGAAATTTACGTTTACGTTGTTCAAAACTCGTGACCGACACACAGTTGAAATAAATTGACACGCAGTTCTTTCCAGAAATGGAAACCTTCAATTGTGATTACTTATAACAACATGCTTTGGTGTCAGAAGAAAGGATATTTAGCACACTTTGTAGTGCTAATTGGACAAGTAATTACGTTGCTTGTTATTTTATGATCATTGGTTACTTGGAGGTGCCGTCGAACGCAAACATCTCGTGAACTTTGAATATGTAATTTTGGGTGTAACCTTAATTTTTCTTCTAATTTTGCCGACACTTTTAAACTAATTTGGATCGAAATTGCAAGAGTATGGGCGGAAGGCATGCACTGTTTTTGATTGGTTAATTTCTACAAGACGGAAATGACGCAATAATCTGTCATAGATCAAGCTTTCTTAGTACGGACACATAGAACAGTTAACAATTACAGATGAGACAAATTAATATTAAACACAGCGGACTACTTTTAATAAAATTGTACGTAATGTATGATTTAGGTTTTCTTTTGTTTTGTTTTGCTTAGTTTGATTTTTGTAGACAACTGTAATTAAATGAACAGTCAAAAAGCGGTATCGAGTAAACAATACATAATTTAGATATGTGTTTTTCTTTGTAATAATTTCTTTTTAATATAAAATTCACTTTTACATCTGCATGTTATTCATTGTTTATGAACTAAATTTTGTTTGAATATGCCTTTGGGTATTGTGTGCAATACGGTAACAATTAAAAGAGTAATATTGAGAGATGTTGTTTGTTTAACTGCTTATTAATTTTAATCGTCCAAGCTTTGACTAACGGTGCGCCAATTTATAAAAGAGGAATGGAGTCGCGATTTTTTTTTGTTCTTTATGAAATACTTTGAGCTTTTTTGTTCTTGTTATTTTCAATAATTAAATGTCTTTATTAATGCTAATTTAGAAAATTTACTCAAAAAATATGCGTCATATAAAAAACGATGTCAATTCCACGACTTCCCTTGTTCGTTCTTACGTCGGCGTGTGCCCCAAAGGACGTCATTGGGTGTCATCCAGGATCCAGCCTCAGTTAATTGGTAGGAATAATTTTAAGTCGCCACCTTAACTACCAGTTTTAATATCAGAAAAATGCGTTTATCATACTGATATATTACGGCACGATCGTCTTTAAGTAATTTTTCACTTTGCCCTGAGGTTAGTACGCGTGTATTAAAAATTGTAGGTCGAACCGATCAGGGAGTTTGTAGAAAGGAATAAATGCTTATTATGATTTTAAAAAGTCATTATTCTGCTAATAAATAATTATATAGAAAGATATTGAATTTCCTTACAATGAGTTAAATAAACTAGAGAAGACAGGATTGTCTGTTAGATATTTTAAAATAAAACATTATTAATTTTGCAACAAATATTATAACTTTGTGATCTTATCTATATTATAATTATTGTTATTAAACATTTAAATGTCTATTTGTAATATAAATTTTCATGTACATAAGATTTAAGATATTCTATACAAAAAGACATGTGACTCCGGATTAGGAATTAGGTGTATCGAGTTCCACATGTTATCAGATTTGGTAAAACAAATTGCTTCCAATACTTGTAGTAAGTTAAATTATTGATTTTGCTTGAATGTGACGATGTATAGCAAGTGGTTTTATTTTTAGTTTGATCCAAGCATTATATTCACATAAATATTGCGATACTTTCCTTACAAAGTAACGAGTCCTCAATCCTCAGCTTAGCCATAAGGCTCGTGTATAAATCTCATCGCCTTTTCTGCCCTCCATGTCATGGCCTACGGGGAAAACGCTTCCTTTTTACTTCTCCTTTGTTACGCTTGCCTGTTCGCAATTCGCGGCAAGCACTTTATTTTGTTATTCTTGAGTAGTGCTTCCTGGGAGGCGGCTTGCGGGGGCCGCGGGCGTCAACTCCTGACTGACCAATTGCGAATGTTAATCCCAGGTTTTGGGTACGTAGTTCGAAAAAAATTACACTTTATTCTTGGAATATGTGTGTGATGTTAACGTAAATAGAAAAGAGGGAGATTATAAATAAATAATTATTTAAAATAACTATTTGTTTTTGGTATGGGTGTTATATGTTGCCTTTATCGTAGTATTCTAGTTTGGGTTCGGGGCGTAGGTGTGTAGGTATATATTCAGTGTACTAAACGGTTTTATTATAATTAACGCATATCAGTGCGGTTACATAATAATCGAAATCAACAATAGTTGGATAAACAAGGGTATCACTTCACGAACGATATTTCACATCAAAAAGTTAGCAATAAATATTAATGACCTCCCAAGCAGAAAATCTGACGTTTTTCTTTCTGAGTGAAACTTACGGATACAGTGAAGGCGAGCTAAAAAATCTCACGGTAGGTGCTCCGAGCCCAAGGGGACGTGCAATGAAATATGGTGAATGTCTATACATGAACGTCATGCGAATTTACAAATGCAATAACTAGTCATTTAAGAATTACTCTTTTTTATTATAGTCGTTTTTAATATAATTATTATTTACTTTATCATGTTTATTCTTATGTCGTTTAACTTCCATTATATTTTCCTAGACTGGTGTTTCTTCAAACTTGTAATAATGGATAATAATTAATTATGAAGTATTCGTGACGGTTTAATAAAGATTTCACTTGTTTATTGAATCTATCAAGAATTCTACTTTTTTTGTGATAAGTGGAATATAATGGTAAGTACTCCATTGCATTAGAACTTTAATTAGTTTTAGTAATAAGTATATCGATGTAGCTGGTTACCACCTGGAATTTTTGTATATCGAAAACTAAAACTAATCATAAATATTATCATAATAAATCCATTTCTTATACCTACATATTATTATTTTGCAAAATGTCAAAAGAGTGAAGGACCGCTGGTCGATCACCTAAGTTAATTCGATGCAAATTATTACCTGTACTAACCAGACTGCTTCTAAACATGCGTGGAGTTAGAAGAAGCCGCTCTAATAAATCACGTGAAACAACAAGATGTGGCAGATAGTATCTTTACCTTATAAATGGTAGCAGAAAAAATCTAAACGTAGATAACTATATTGCTGGCCCTCCTCAACGCTAGACCCTTAGGCTTCTTGTAAACGATTGTCTTTATTCATTTTTACATAATTTACTAGAATATTTTTAAATATATTTTTTTAATGTGTTAAAAGAATTCCTGCTTTACAACAATAATTTTATTCTTAAGCTATGTAGATAAATGTAGTCACGCGTACTTTTTATAATGGAGTACAGCAATGTCGCATATTCCTTTAACAGATCGGCAAGAAATTAATAAATCAGACACTTCTCTATGGTAATAGTCATCTTGTGTACACACTTTACATTAACACCAGAAGAAGTTTCAAAAATACCTACATTCGTTTATTTCTCTGCATATGTTTCTTTCAAAAATCTTAAACCAATTTATTTGTATTGCTTATGTAAGATTACTTTATTGGTATAAAATTCATAGAATTCTAAACTTATATTATATTTATTTATAAATAGATCAAACATTAAAATTATGAAGCAAAAACATGTAATCTTTCTAATTGGAGATCAATAATCCCAAGCTGTTAGTAAGTTGCGGCCTCGTCCGCTCCCTCGAATGTAATTAGCCCTTTAAGCCCAATAAATTCTCAATTGTTGTTTGCGTGATTTATTGACACCGAACGTTATTCTGATACGAATGCTGCCGTAGGAAATATTTTATCACTCAGTAATTATTTTCATCATATTACTTTTTGTTTGAAAAATACCACTGGTTGCGGTTAAAATTTGGCACTATAATTAAGATATCCGTAAACAAGGGTGGTCTTAAAAAGTCATTTATCTTTCCTAGTTTAAAAATAAAATCTTTTGCACATCGAAGAATCTTGAAGAGATAGAGTGAAGTTCTAGCTGATAAAATAGTCGGGGTGGATATCTTAGGGGCAACTTTCGTGTTGGCGCCATAAAGATTACAATATCAGCTCCTAATGTGTTAATTAAAAGGGAACTTAAGTATTTCTTATCATATACATTTGAGAATATAACGGAGTTTTGTAAAATTTATTTCGATTTAATATAAATATAAGAATTAATTTATAATTACCTTTAATTATTATGTCTTCAATATTCATTAAAACAAAATTCGAAATCTACTACACAAATAAATCTTCAATAATTGCAGGGTTTATTTAATTAAAACTAACAATAATATATTGGTCTACATTGATGACGGATCACACTAAAAATAATAATAAAAAACTCGTATTTTGACGTCGAAAGTGATCAATAATAAAAACAAACAAATTGACTTGTGACGAAATAGATAGGTTTGGGCGAAATGGCTTTGAAATATAGTGAAACAAGGAGTGAAGAAAAAAAGAAAAAAAAAGAATGTCATTAGATTATTCGCTACAGAACGGATAAGAGAACGATACGTTTCGAATAACATGTCTTTCTATTGATGTCTTAAGTAATGGACGCATTCTTGAGGTTAAAAATTTTGTTTTATTTTAAACTCTATATTTTACGTTAAAACGTGTTGGGATTTCTGCAGGATGGTTCATCGGCGGCTCCCTCTCCTTTAATTTTAAGTTTCGTAGATTTAGGTAAGGCATGATGGGGTTGATATGTCTAGGCAGATAAAAGCCCCGATTTAAAAAAATAAAAAATAATTGTTAAAATGTCTATACTGTGCAATATTGTGACGTATTGGGACGTTATATACACAGCTCTATGAGCAATTATTAGCATGTCATTTTGTTATAGTAAGTCCAATAATTGTAGACTAATGTCTATTGTAAATTAGGTCTAAGTAAAATCGAAATAATAAAATTGATAATGAAATTAATCCATGCGGCATTATTGTAGTAATATCCAAATTCCTGTTTATAATAATAATAATAATTTTATGGCATAATATGTACATATATTTTTTTCATTAATATCCAAATTTATATGGTTCTATTCAAATGTCTCCTTCCTTATTCTGTTAAAAGAGATTTATGTCTGAATTCTAAACTTTTATAGAGGCACACTCGTTAACACTGATGTAAAAGTCTCGATTCATAAAATACCTGGTGGCTATTCCCGACCTTGTTTACTTTAATACGTTTTTTTATTATCATTCAAATGTTAAGAAATTAATAGTGGCAGTACAAATATTTTGAGTTGTTACAAGTTACTAATAAAAATGAGATATGGCTTTATACATGCCGACGCCATTTTCTGTTATTTCTTTAGTAGATGTTATAAAAAATAATTATGATACAGAAATTTCTATAATGAGATATATTCTACTAGCTACCTATTTATGATCTTAGTACCAATTGTTATTTTAGAAACTTGATTGTATGCAGTTAAGGCTAAAGTAATGAAATGCAGTTGTCGCCAACTACGTTTATAAAAACTATCTATCGATGTAGATAAAAATATTTCTTTAGATATCGAATTCTTATGACACGGCTATTTTTATATTTAAATATAAAAGTAAAAATGATAATAATAAATGCTTTATTGCTTTAAAATAATAATGCTAATACAATTTAATACATAAGAAAAAAATTTAGAGCAATTGGCGACCTTATCACTTGTCATGGGAGAAACAGTCTTATTATCGGGCAATGCAATTTAGGAATATTTAAAATTAAGATATAAATATAATACAATAAATAAAAAACATAAGTAAACGAAATACATAAAGAACATATACATATATACGTTTATATATACAAAAATATTGAACTTAATTAATTTTTAAGCACATTAGAATCATGTTATATTTGCGTTCTTGTCTTGATGTATCTTAATGCCCGGGCGTTGTATGTGTATATTTATTATTAGTAAAACGCTTTTATACGAACAATTTACAAGTTACCTGAATAACTTTCTATTAGTAAAATTTATTCATATAATTTTCATTCATATTTATACATCTGCTTTGGCATGTGCTCCTGCGCAATTTTAACACATTTCAATGATATAAAAGGATTTTATAAATAGGCTTTTGCGCAAATTGTCTCTGTTTGACCGTATATAAGTACCCGTGTCAGATGTGCTTTACATTTCACCCTTTTTTCAAGCATCTACAACTTCTATAGTTGTGCAAAAATGCGGCGAACTTTCTGCTTATAAAGGACACGAGTGCTTTTGTTAATATTTGTCGATTTGCAAAAGAAAGATGTTGCAAACTATATGTTTAAAATATACCCTTAAGCGTTAAGATTTGATGTATGTGTGCTTTCTACACAAACATAGTGTATTAAGTACATTTTAATTTTCCAACACAAATAAGTTCGAATTAAAATTAAAGTACATTAAACATTTGACAAACGAATAGTTATTTGAAATTTCGATAATTATATAATGGCTTCCAGCGAAACGAACACATTTTGAAGATGGGGTTTATCTGTCATCTTTCGTCATAGTATCCTTTAGTGACAATTGCAAAATCATGCAGTCTGCATCGAAACGGATGTAACAAAAAAAACTTATGATAGATATGAATGAACTATATTCGACGAGTGTTCACCCAAACAACACTATGGCACAAGCTATACCACTCGTGGATAGCACACCTTGCAATCCTTTCGCATCTGCGCATACGCATCTTTTGCGCTACTTTCTTTTAATTAATTTCGGAATCGAATTTCTCTTCAAACTACGATCCTTTTAGTGTTGAAGTGTACGTTTATGTGTTTATATTTTTAATACTAAAATTATTTGCTGTTTTATATAACTTATAAAAATTACAACTTACTATAAAATTTTGTTAGTTCTGAAAATAATAAAAGTTGTTATTACACAAGTTTTTAAGCTTTAAAATGGATATTTTATTTCATATAAACTTGATGTCACCGAACAATTTAAAATAAATTAAAGCATTTTTTATTGGTTAATACTATTTCAAACAATTATCACAAAGATGATTATCATAGGCACAATAAGTAAAACATCAAATGAATATTTTTTTATATTTCCTTTATTGTATTGTATATTTCTTATGTAATTTGTTTTGTAAACACATTTAAAATGTGAAAGAAAGTTGAATACAAACAATTTGTCTGGAGTTGTGTGGTTTTGATCTTATCTAGATTCCTTTTGTGGTCCAGTTTGGTTACAGATTATGTTTACTGTTGTGACGGAGCCCTCCTTCAAAATCAATTGTTTGTTTTATTCTTAATAATATACGTTACATTGTTTCTTAGAAGTTTAATTTATTAAGTTTGATATTATTTATTTATCATTTCAGAAGTTATTGAAGGGGTCAGACAGAGTTTAGTTATAGGAATACAACCGCAAATTTTGTAAATCGATTCTCACGTATTATTATCAACCTAATCATTACCAACTTTCTGAATCACAGCATGTGGTTCAAATGATAATAGAACAAATTCCACAAAAGGACGATTGTCAAAAGTTATATTTATTTTCTTTACAAATTCATAGAATCAATGCGAATTTCGTATCGAGATGTTTGCGACGATCGCTGTTATTATTGCAAACCGAATATTCACGATTTGTATGCGAAAGAGGACAATGGCATTGAACCCTTTGGCGACACAATGCGCGTCACTAATCTAGATCATGTGCTCTATTGTAACAGGCAGGACAGAGAAAGAGCCGCGTCTCTGGATATCTCACTCGATGTCGATTTATAAGAAATTACTGCGCCGCGGGAGTCAGGTAGAAGCTCCCACGGAAACCAGACTGAAAATTATTCTACGCTACTTACTGTTATATTTCGTTGTTGCCGCAAATGTGTGGGAATATTATTTTCGATTGCAACTTCTTGTTAAATTCATAATTATCTTTTGCTATATTAGTCAAATTCTTTGTATCTTCGTGTACAATCGGATTCAAGGGAGTAAAAGACAAGAGGGAGAGAGCATTACAGTTTCTTATCGAGTTATCATAATGTCCCATTGTGTGCGAGGGCGTACCTAGCTTCATGAGTCTACACCCATTAGTCTAAATATACTTATATAATCAGGGCATCGTGTTTTGCCTACAGGTATGCGGCGTCCGATCCTTTGAGAAGAGCCATACATCACAGCTCCTAAGTAGACACTATATCAACCGATATTCAGAGTAATTAGCCCCGTGGCGACGGACCTCCTGGATTTATTGTGGTAGGGCGTTAATGCGGTCGACAACCATGTAGCCGGCCTTTTGTTCTCGCTGTCGGAAAAATCCAATTCGATTGTTGTGATGTGCCTATAAAAGAGGCAGTTAGAGAAGGCGTAAGGTAATTTGATTGCTTTCGTTACATCAATCTCAGATCACTAAACGAGAGGAGAGTTAAAATCACTTAAATCTTTCAACTTTAAGTGGATATTGGTATTAAAAAATAACCAAATGGCGATGTACCAGGTAGGAAAGAGGTTAAAAGAAAGGGCATATCTCTGAATGAGTTGAGGTGTAAAAACGGGGATATCTGGATTGACAGCCACCGCAATCTGTTAATTAATTAACTCACTATTGTGATATGAGTGGCGTCAAACGGATGCCTCCGACAAAGTGTTCGAAGCCGCAGCAACTCGGGAGCCAGACATTTTAGCTACCGAAGGCGTCATGACTTGATAACGCTCAACGGCTAAATCGTAAAACATCATTAGCAAGATAAGACGCCTAAAAGCAAGCTCGTACTTAAAAGGCAGGAAATAGAAACGATACGAAATTAACTTCTGATTATGAAAGTTGAAATCATAAATAATTAATTTTTATATCATATAAAAAATATACCTTTTTTTGTTGTAGTAATAATATTATAAAATTTAAAATAGCGCGTATTTTTGCAAATATTATTATTAAGAGCTCGTTATAACATAATTTGTGAAAAAAATTATCACAAAGCTATAATTTTCTCACAATGTTGTGGTTTGTAAAACAAACATTCGTTCCTTTGATTGCTGGTTGTCCGAATGAAGTCGTTGTTGATGTTCGACAAATTGTGACAAAAAAAATGTTCACAAAGGAAGAAAACTTAATTCTATATCAGAATCTAAAACTTTAACCCGTATTGTGTTACAGCGGTGCTAACAAATATTCCTTTGTTGGTTCCCCGCCCACACCTATTATCAGATACTTCTCTGACATGTCATTTTTTATCAAAACAATAACTTTAAAAACAACAGAGTAATAGGTAGATTCTCACATAGGGATGCAAAGTAAGATACAACTGAATTTGTCAAAACTCCTAACAATGATGTCAAATTTAATTTACGAACGCATATAAATTGGTGAATAGTGGTTGGGATTCTCAGAAGGAATTTTAGATCCTGTTATTTAATGATTTCTTAAACGCATATCGCAATATTTAAACTTTAAAGTATCTAAATTCTAATGCAGTATAGATTTTTTTGCGAGTTTCTGGTGTTCTTCTTCCTTTCTCAAACCATGGTAGAGTCTAACGATGAACAAGCGCAAGCCTATAGTGCCTATGTTAATAAATTATTTTCATTTCATGTGACAATTATAAAGTGACACGAAATTTTCACATCGTAGTTTGACATTGAATTAGTATCATGAGATGAATTAAAACGAGTCCCTATAGAGAAAATGAACCCTAGCGTTGATAATAATTTAGTTAACCAATTTCATAAAATTAATACGCAATATAATGTCCACGTTCTGCGACTAATAAAAAAATAATATCAGTTTATCCACCCACATTGGTTATAAATTAATAGAATCAGCCCTCATCGTTCTGTCATATAATAAAAGATGATTTGATTCGTGTGAGGTATTTTTTTATTGTTTTTAGGAAATGCTTCCTTGCTGATCACATCGGTGCCTGCTAATTCTATATGTGGGAAGATATCGAAGATTTATGATCCGAAAAGGGTAATAAAGGGTCGGATTGGCTGATGTTTATTTTATATAAATCTGTATATCATAGTGCCAGTCGCAATTTTTTTAAAATATAACAGTTACATTAAACTTTAGAAAGAAAGCTAAAGCAGATTTTAATATATATCAGTTTTGATGTGACCAAAACTGTAAAACATCCAAATAATAATAAACGCGATTACTATTGTCGCAAAGTATTTTAAACTAGTTAAATAAACTATATTATCAATACGCCGTCGTGAAAGTGATCCTTCTTGCGTAGTTCTCTGACACCCAAACTAAACCTAAACCACTATTACTTTTAATTCACACATTTACATAAACGTGACCTCTACGACAATTTATTTCTCGTTTTTAGCTTAGTATTAAAAATTCTAATAGAACACGGGTTGTTACCGTATGTTATCTACATCGTACGGAATTTGATGACATTATAAGGATACCCAAGGAATACTTTTCTCGATCACATTGAATAATAGCTCCTTGTCTTCATAATTATAGTACAAGGCTAGTCTAGGTCCAGGACCTAAGTGTATATATTATTTATAAAGAAAAATATTACAGATATAGGTAAAATAATAACAAAAATATTAAATAAATAATAATTTTATTCAAGTCCACGCGACTTCTATTATTTATTAACATAATATTTACAAAGCTTCTTATTGTAACAGCCTAAACAGAGAGCCTCGAAAAGCCACCTACGGTAACCTATGCGATATAAATCACTAGTTTTCCTAACAAAACTATTATAAGCATATAAAATACATTTACAGTAAGGAAATAAAAGAATGAGTATGTTTGGAAGTATGCAAATATATAAATGCAAAATATCAAATTGATATTAATTAATGTTAACTCACGAGAGGAAATAATTGTAATAACCTAATTTATCTTAATCTAATAAGGCACTATAAACTAAATATCTTTAGTTTTCATCTATTCTCTTGACTAGATATTATATAAAGTCTTTTCGTATATATTACAAATAAATTAATAATATTATTTATTCGGAGGGAGTCGTCCAAGTACTGGTTTTATTGCGATGTAATTATCTGTGAACAAATAATAATTAAAGTTAATATTAAATTTAGTAAATTAATTTAAATATAATGCAAATTTATTACATAATATAAAACTCACTTTGTAACTATTTTTGTTGCCACCATGATATCACGTCAAGCAATTCATCCTCATCCATTGGCCCTAGTTGTTGATGTGATGGTGCTTCGTACCTGTCAACGGCGGAGTACGAGGAGGAAACACCAGAGGAACATTCGGAGGGTGCTGGAGAGCCTGCCTTCTCCGAGCAAGGTGAATTGGCGCCATAAAAGAAACCATCGTCTATGTCACAATTCGTAAATGATTGTTGTATACTGCTATTTGGAATATTCTCTCTATTTTCCTGGTCACGAGTAATGCCAAGTGCGGCATCGCTGTCATCTAACAGCTGTTGAAGGTATCGTATATATTCAACTACCATTCTTAAAGTGTCAACTTTACTCAACTTTTTCCCCGAACCACGACGTGCGCCACCAGACAAAGCGGCAACAACTGAAGCGGGCAGGTGTCGGCGAAGTGCATTGAAACCATCATTCACTTGTTTCACACGATTACGTTCCCGAGCATTTCGTCTCGCAATCGAGGCAGCTTGTGGCCCGGTGTATGGGTTTGTTCTAAAATGAATTTTCTTCCTATATTGTAGATTCGGTGGTGTATCGTGTGTTACATAATTTTTTTCTGGCGCAGGAGCAATTGGAACAGTTCGTTTTTCTATAGCACTCTTCGAAATTGTAGTTGACGAATATCCTGAAGGGACGACCACATAATTTGTTTGACCTTGAGCGAGTTGTATTTCTTGTAACATCGTAGAATGTTTATTATGAACTAATACGGGCGCGAGCGCGGCGGTCAGGACGACACTGCGCGATATTGAAGGCTTCGCGGGAGCTTTCGGACACGGAGCGAGCGGTGGGATCGGAGCTTCACGTACAAATGGTTCGCTGGCGCCCGCGCACGCGTTATATCACCTGCGCGCCGGCTGCAAAAAAATATAAATTTTAAAATTCTCTTCCCCTATTATTTTCGATCATCCCTTCCCTTTTGTACGTGTGGGTCGGTACCTGGTATACCATTTAGGGGTACGCGCGGTGAAGTGGCGAAGGAGCAAAGAACGCGTGCCTATATTATTATGAACTGACCACTAATAAAAAAATATCAAATAACAATTGTTCTGTTTTTTCACTCACATTTAAAAGCTTAAGTAAATATTTGCTAACTTCAAATCATTTTAAATGCAAATTCACATTTGCAAAAAGGCTTCACGCACATTGGAAAATTCAACACAAAAATATAGGTGGGTACCTATGTTTTAATAAAATTATTAATTCAATAAATATTACTTTTTTCACTACATGTTACAAGTAGGATAAATCTAAACTGGACAATAATGTGACATTTAATAGTCACTATATCGCATTGTATAGGACATCCTATAAATCAATTCTTAAAAGTCAAATATCAAAGTTATCTTTCCCGAAGTATCTTATTAAGTCTTCGATTTTTAAGTATTTCTCATGAGCAAAGTTAAAAAACTTCGGATAAATGTCGCATCAATCTTTATCGGTAGCTTTATCAGAAGAAGCGTTGACGTTCACAATGAAGTACGTGAATGTAAATTTGTTTTATTCGATCGCCGCACTATGAATGCTACAGCTGCAAGCATCGCAAATTAAATTACTAGTAATATATGTTTTACACGTTCACTTAATATTCTGTGAGAAATATAATATCATACACAGCACTGCTCAGAATGTATGCATCTTATTATAGCATTGCAAATACTGTATTTTTTATAGCAACCTGTCATTTGACCACACTCCGTTATGCGGCTATAATTATTCCTGTAGTCTTAGTACTTAAAAGGTCGACAAAATGAATAGCATTCTGTGTAAACGCTAGTTCTAAACTTTGTCCATTAAGTTAAATATACTAGAGGATACCAGGAACAAAGCTACTCGTATTACGCTAAGAAGATTGGTTTATCGCAGCAGATTAATGTTGTGTGTAATGTAATGTTTGCAAATATTGCAAATTATTACTTTTCTTTTCATTCTATTTGGTTTACACATTACTAACTAACACTGTTTCTCCTATGACAATTGGTTATCTGGAAGAATTTACTTTTAGTGATAAGGTCGCCAATTGCTCTAAATTTGTTTCTTATGTGTTAAATTGTATTACTATTATTGCTTTAAAGCAATAAAATATTTCTTATTATTATTACTCTATTTCGTTTGACATGCCTTCTAGTATCATACGTAACTTAACGAAGATATTATAAGATATAATTGTTTTAAATTAATTAGTTCTACATCTTTTTAAAAGTAGCAATGTTTAAAAAGTATATCATATATGTACTATATTAGTGAATACGGTTAATTAGTTGACGTCGGCGCTGTATTGACGTTGTGAGGCGGCTCGCATTCTG
Organism: Tineola bisselliella; assembly: GCA_028551675.1. NCBI lineage: Eukaryota > Metazoa > Arthropoda > Insecta > Lepidoptera > Tineidae > Tineola > Tineola bisselliella. The sequence continues at coordinate 84,316 of JAPWLS010002374.1, forward strand.
GCATATGTCGTGTTTCGCTCTAAACTCTTCATCAATTAGACTTGGCTCTTCGCGGCGTGCCACGAATTGCTTCTTATTACCAATACCTTGTCCCTGATCAGAGGGAGCGGCACTTTGATCCCACTATCTCAGCTATCAACAGAGCTACCGCCTGTGAATGTCTTGAATAGTTTCATTTTACTCAATTAAAGTGACCCTTTAGAATCAATCATTACTGTTTGTATTTTTAGAATTACAATTTCTTAAAATTACAATCCCAAATATTACTTAAAAATAAAAAGCAATCCCAAAGTGCGAATCGGGTACAGCCATTATTTCATAGCTTCGTAGATTGATTATTACTATCTGAACTTTACCTTTAGTAAACTTAATATTTCATAATAACAGTAAGTATTTCTTATCTTATATTAGATTTAAATTGACTTTACTAACAAGCTTTCGATCAGCCAGTCATCTAGGGAGAATACGACCCCTCAATTGTCCCGGATATAACCCGCGGCTAGGTGCTAATGTGTTCCATACATAACTGATATTTTTTAATGTTCCTGTTGGGCATTATATGTAATCATAATCAGGGGATACTCTATGGTCCGTTAGGGATGTAATGTAAAAATTGATTTATTTTTTTCCTATGCACCTACATATTATGATATTTAATATAATATATTTCTATTTTAATATCTTCAGTTGTATTAAACTTAATAAGAAATTGTTAAATATTTCCTAAATGCATCTCGCATATTAATATTATCATTTTATCACGTGATTAGACACGCCTGTCGATTTAAGCTCAATGATATTTGAAGAAGAATTCATGATCATTATAACGTCATTGTTAGTCCAGATCTTGAACTATCACAATAGAGGAATATTTGGGAACAATGTTTATAAATAGATGATCTTCAATAGGTTTAATAAGCCTTGTAAATGGGTTCAAAGATATTGTAAGTTTCCAATAAGAAAATAAATTTTGTAAGGGTTAAACTCAAGAGTTTTGTTTTGTCAAGAGCTTTTTTTATAAAGAAATAACTTCCATAAAAAATATACTTATATACGATTTATACAACTATACTGTATTTTTTTTAAATTAAATATTTATTTATATTTTAATTCCTTAAAAATAACAAAATATGAACACCCAAAGTATTCCATAAGATTTGATTGATTACATGGGAACAAACACTTTTAAAACAGAATAAAACAATAAAAAATGATGGGAACCGTTGAGCCCTTATTGAGTACTAATTAAGATAATATAAATTTGTTCGCCCCAAAATACCGGAAATTAAATGACATCCACTAGCTGTTTGGACAATTACTCGCTGTAAATAAAACAATTACGTAAACAAACGTGGGATTGAAGGGCTATTGATGTACCATATGAGAATTGTGTCATCTGGGTGTAACGGTTCACTGCATCTATGGGATACAGCGGCATGTTTTGCATAAACAATAATTATGTCCTGTGTGTTTTGTCAGCGTAATTTACAATAATAATGTAATAAATTCATTTCTAATGTTGATGTTAAAAAATTGTTATAATGAGGTTAGAGAACTGAAGCACAAAACTCAAAACCCTCTCGAATTTTCGAAAACGTTTCCTCTCGTACTTTTATTCTGCTTACTTTATGCATTTTATTCGAACCATAAAAGACCACACTTTAGCTTTCGATTTATTTTTCACACATTAAAGTATACATAACAAATTTAAAGATCTATGCTAAAATAATTTAAAACTTAATACTTGATTAATATCATTTTTTACAAATATAGGTATGGTATTATTATATTAGATATGAGCTATAAATCACATTTAAAAGCCTCGCCGACATCGATCACACAAAAGAACTACCTGATTTTAACCCAATAACATTTGATTAACGATTTGTTGAGTGACTTCTATTCATAAACCCCTTCAAAGGGCAGACATATTAAAAATTAATAAAGAAATTGTGTACAGTCTATCAAGCGCGAGGAGCGCAGAATATAAAAGGTACCTCATGGACACATGATGTATTCTAACTGAATGAATTGCATTTGCTTTTCATGCGTTCCCTTTAAAATCAATATTTGGAATTTATAAAATACAATTCATATTTGAAATAATTTAATCGTTGTGGAGGACGTGCAGCATTTGTTAACGGAGTGTTTGCGAAGTCAGAAGGAGAGGGAGGCGCTGATGAGAAAGCACAGTCTGCGGGCTGGATGTCGGTTTAGCGCAGACCATTCTGGCTGAACCGGCATCGGATGTGTGTTGGGATTTTTGCAGGATGGCTCATCGGCGGCTCCCTCTCCCTTAATTTTAAGTTTTGTAGAATTAGATAAAGCGTGATGGGGCTGATATGTCTTTTCAGATAAAAACCCCAATTAAAAAAAAATAAAAAAAAATACAGTGAATTCTTTAACTACGTTCACAAAACTTTTAATAAATCTTTTTGATGTAACAACGATATAAATAGATATAAAATAAACTAGATAACAACATAGTAGTGGAACAGAATAACACAGATAAGAGACAATATGTAAATGTGCTTGTAACATCTAAAATGTAAATGCGTTGTCACGAAATCTTGTAAAACAAGCGAGTGGAGACTATCGTTTCATCGATATCGAATTCTGTGTCGGCTTTTCACCGTCAGCACCTATGTCTGACTTCAACCACCAACGACATCCGCCTGACATCCAGCATCCGACGACCAAATGCCCACTACCTTTCTGCGACAACACCGATTGTGATTGCGATTATGCTTTCGATGGACATTGTCACTGGTCTTGATGTTTAATTTATACCGTTATTATGTAGGTATTATATATTATGTGTTCTTATTTTAAATGGCTTGTATATTTGTCAGCCCTCCTATCGTTTGTAGATGTTTTATTTAGAAGCGAGTTTCTGACATGTTTTGATTTTTTTTTATCTATTCATCCAAAAAGATACTATAAAATTGTTCAACCCTAATTGTTTCCAGTATTTTACGTGTGAAAAAAAATCTCTCTAATATAATTAGATACGTGTCACATTTAGTGTGTTATATTTCACTTCCACGTCTTTGAATCTTTATGGTATATTTACATGTAACGCGTACACTGCGTAACATATACGTCTGATCACGTTCTAATGTATGAAACTTTTTTGAAACGTTCATATTAATTGACATGTTGTGTTGACATGAATGCGCCTAAGTCGGTAAATGTTATTTTTTACGTTTCTAGAATTTAATACATTACAACGCACACAAAGTTTACGTACGTACATAACATTGTACGCGTTTACGTAATCTGTCCAAGAACAAACTTCAAATAAATCCAGTCTCCAATTTATATCGATTTCACGATGACTATTCCGACAAACAAGGCATGTATAATTTATTTATTGCTATATGATACCTCGTTAAGAATGAGATAAGAAACCCTAAATAGATAATTAGTATTGTCTTCTATACACTGCATTTTATTGTGTAGTTTTTATTTTGGGCTATTTAAATTTTATTATAGAAGCTTCGTTCAGCCTGTATCGATTTCCTAGAAAATATGTTTTTGTCTGATATTTTTAACAGATAACAGTCACGTTACAGAACAAGCAGTGAGTAGAGAAAATAAAGAAGTCCTATATACATAAGTAGTGATTATTATTTTATCGTGTGAATATACAACATTGACCACCAACGGGCACGCCGTGAGTCTCTTAAAGTTTAATAAACATTTTGAGTATTTGCATATGTTATGTGAAGATAAGTTGCATCGATTACTTGTTAAATTAACATATGCAATGAAGACACCGATATGATATTTTTATGTATTTATCATCAATATTAAGCGATCGATAAAAAGTTCGTTAAGACATTGCACTTCGTAAAGTCCCGTTTTGGGCGCGTGGCAGTCGCGCGCCTTCGAACAACAAGTTTGCTTTACTTTGACTGCCAGCGAAACGTTTATGCCGCGAATTTCTACGTGACCGAACTTGGCTACTCTTTCCGATTAGCGGTTATATCAATTCAACCGCGGAGATGTTGTCCAGTAATTTGGACATGTTTTTAAAGCAGACTTTTGGCTGTCTTTGATGGGTCGCTTAATTGCGGCGAGGCGTTATCGCGTAAGAATGCGTACACGCGACATTGGTATTAATTTTAATAAAAGAAGTGTGCTGTGGAGAAGCACCTGCCTTGAAGCCGAGTTGTAGTGCGGCTTACTGAAACTCAGAAACAGCGAATGCTACCGAGTCGAGGTAATTAACAAAATAAAATATCTAACTAATGACAAGTTGAATTAATTATTTTTTATAGTAACTTGTTTTTATTAATTATTATTCCGTTAGAGTTTGGAAAACTCTTTACACGCGATCTCTTTCAAAGCTTTAATTTAGAAATTTTTTTAAAGTAAAAACTATAATTTGTTTCAAATGTGTTCACAAAATTTCGTAAACACTACTCAATTGATTTCTATGTTACAGTTAATTGTATCAAGTGCTTGTACATACATACATTGGAAATAGAACTCTATTTGTTAATGGTCAAAGTATAAAACCGATAAATCAAAAATCCGATATAATCTACAAGAAATAAGTACGCAAGGTGAACATCAAACTAGTTGACAATTAATGCTTTTATGAAAAATGTTCAGTTCCTATAAAACATCTGCGTTTATTTTAATTTATTTTTTACTACTCAATTGTTGATTATCAAAATAACCCAGTGACGTTTTAATTACAAAAGCGTAGATTTATTTAATTTGTGTCACCAATTATTATTAATTATTATTCATAATATTATTCTAAGTTTTAATTTGGGAACACCTGTGATATAATTACTATTTTATTAGGTTTATTTACTGAAGTTTTGACAGCTCTAATTTATATTTCAAAATGCTAATTATAGTTGTACTAATAATAATAAAAGCGCGTAATACCATTGGCATATTCTACTTACTACTCACTTAACTAATCTTTGTTATGTTCAAAGTGTATAGGTCCAATTGGTAAATTCAGTAAATTTTTAATATCCGTTTATTTGTCTTTTGTTTTTATAAGATTTATTTTAGGTAAAAACAGTCTTTGATAGTAATGTTTATTTATGTAAAATCCTGTAAGTACTTTTAATGTTTACAAATATTACATTTTATTTATTTTATTTAATAATAATTTAGAACATTTATTATATAAATAAGAGTTTTTATTTTTGTTTTATTATTTATATTTTAAAACGAAATAATTGAATACACCTAAAAGTTTATTTTTAATAATTATTATTGTTATGATTACACCAACTCTAAGAAACCAGAGGCTACTCTAAATGTCAAGTTGATCAATTAATTATATACAAATATGGCGCGGGCGAGATAAAATATATAAGGGTTGAAGGGAGAGAAAGAAACATGTGATTGTTAAGGACAGGTGTCGTTCTACATCTGCGTGTATACAGCGCGTGTGCCTTCTACCCTCGCACCTCTTCTCTAAGTACATTGTAAATAAAAAAAAAGAAAATATTTATACATCGAAGACACTGATATTGGCACAGTGTCCGGTAAACCCAAATTAATTTTCTATTTTCAATCAATAAAGTAAGTAAAGTGGACAATGCCAGTATATAGAAGCTAAGTCAAATTGATAATTATTAAATTAATAAATTTATTTCATTTATATTTGTATTGACGAGTAAAAGCGTTCTATTGGAGCCCAATTAATAAAAGTAAATAAATATAAAAAAAAATGTTCTACTGATTGCCAGTACACTAGTATACTCTTTTTAATTTTTTCATAGCAGCCTGCCTGGAATATAACCACACTCCGATGTTAAGCTAGAGTGAGTTTATATTTTCTCTCTGCTGGCTGTACAGGGTCTACATTGACAGGGGAGTGTCTCTCGTTTATATTCGGCGACTAGTTTGCGCGTGTTTTATGTGACTTTTGTAGTGTTTTCAAAGATTATTACAATTTGGGAAGATTGACAGTAATGATGATAATTATTTAAGATTTTGTGTGTTCTTCTCAAATCTATTTCAATTTCCACCGTTTTAATGAAACTATTTTGATAGTTTGTTTTTATGTATTTAAAAAAAGAATTATAATTTAATTATATTATATGGTAAATCTTAATTCTATGTCGTATTTTATAGAAATTGTATGAGAAATTATTCATATGAACATTATATTTTATGTAATATAATATATTCCAATCATTATTCCTCAAGCGCAAGTTATGCATGACTTTCATTTTAAATTATAAGCTTTTAAAATGTGTAGCTCCAAAGATAGATTCAAGCTATTTTCCTATAAGGACACCTCGCACGCGTACCTACATTTTTAAAAGGAACTAGTATTAAGGCGCCACTTCCATTTAGGGCTGCGACGTTTTTAAATATATTTCTAAGAATAATAACATTTCATATTATATATAAGTACTAACTAGGTATATAATATGTTTTCTTTCTTAAATTGACTAATGGTCTTTAATTGTAACTATTGTTTTGTGACAAATTTTTATTTTATTTTTTACAGTAGTACACTGCGCCTGATGTTAAGCTAGAGTGTGGTCCTTGAACGAAGATAATTGCTACGACAAACAAATTTTCATGCAAAAGTCGCCTTCATTGTACCGCCTGAGAATGTAATCTATTCGTCTAATATAATAAATTACTTTTGTTTCATTTTATGAATTTACTAGCTGATGCCCGCAACTACGTCTGCGTAATAATGAAGATGTTTCATATTTCAGTCAACAGACAATACCTATCACACTTCTGTAACAAAGTGGCATCTAACTATAAAAATGACACCTAACCTCGAAAATTCAAATAGTATTATACTGCACAAATGCAATCCAAAATATGCCCAGAAAAGAACAGCCAAAATCGTCAAATATAATCCGCTAGAAATATTTAGGTATAGTATGTACTATTAGATACGGCGGCCACTCATCATCGGGTATATGTAACTCAGTGAAAACACAACGATAGCGCGTTTTAAAATACTACTAACGCCATCTATTGTCAACATTTAGAACTAAAAATTATTTTGTTCGTCTTAATTTATTCGTTCCATTAGGTACTGATAGGTTCAAACTAATAAACTTCGTCATAGTAACTCCAATCTTTAATTTCAGTTCAATCAGTCGAAAATCTAATAAGATTTATACAAACTTTCATCCCCTATTTTATCCCTTTAGGCGTGGAATTTTTCAAAATCCTTTCTTAGGGAATGCCTACGTCATAGTAGCTTTATGCATGCAAAGTCTCAGCCCGATCGGTTTAAAATTGACAAAGTTTCATACAAACTTTCATCCCCTATTTCATCCCCTTAGGGGTAGAATTGATCAAAATCCTTTCTTAGTGGATGCCTACGTCATAACATCTACCTTCATGCCAAATTTCAGCCCGATCCGTCCAGTGGTTTGGGCTGTGCGTTGATAGATCACTATGTCAGTCAGTCAGTCAGTCACCTTTGAGTTTTATATATATAGATTTGGTGATTCTTGTAGTTTCAGGTTAGTAGACAGAAAAATTTGGTCATTTAATTATTTACAAAAACACACAATCCTGTTATCAATTGAGTAATAAATATGAGGTTTGCGAAATTGTGCAGCGGCCTTAAGGCTTTGCGACAGGTTAATTTCAAAAATAAATTGACGGGCATCGCTGCGACCACTTTATAGGTCGACGGCATGTTTATGTGAGAGGATGCCATAATAGAGGGCTTAGTGAGTCCTGCTGAGGACACAGCTGCCCATTGGGCCATTGGGCGGGGACCAACGGTTTTTGACCACTGACGTGAATTTTAATGCCACTTCCACGTGTGATATCACGATGTTATGCATTAAGGATCTCGATAATTTCCGTTATAATTACTATTTAAGATTCGTGACAAGTCTTGCGTGTTAAAGGTCAAATGTTAAGTGCCATTTTTAAACTACGACCATGTATTGGATATTTAATGTCGCGATAAAATTTAGTAAAAAATACCGCAACAGGGCCTGATACTTTACGTAATATTCTACACAAATGACATAAAAAATACAAGTTGTGTACACTCAAACTTTCCAAATGAGTCGTAGAATAATTAAAAAAAACAACTGTGCAACATTGTAAAGCCAATATAGTGATAATTTCTTTAACATTTTAACCCAAGTTTATAAATAAAATTTAAATTGCAACTTTAGCAAGTGTGAATGGAGAATAAATTTAAGTAAATATTATGTTAATACGTGTACACATTTAAAATTGCGCTCGCACACTGTCATGGCGCTACATCTACGTGCAATACAGAATTTTAATATATGATTTTGTATTACGTTTTAGTTCTGATTTACTTTATTGACTCCATACGCGTACAAACTGATATGTTCAAGGTTTAATTGAGCTTTGTTGAATTGTATTTATGTATTTGTACTTACTACAGAAATATATACTTAAAAATTAATCTACATAAGACATTACGAGTATAATAAATAACAATAATGTTTCCAACAAATACAGTACATATACAGATAATAAATTTCTAAAAATAATTTCTGTTTTAACATCTGACTTGAATTATTTTTTTACCCCGTGTTTAATAAACATTTTTGGATCCTAATAATTTATATACTAATAGCAATGAATAAATACATTAAATATAAAAATGTAAAGCGAAATGTCTCACTATGACCATGTTGACCACGAGGATAAAGCTTTCGGTACGTACGTTAGTGTAAGGTAAATGTAAAAGTGTTCATTCTGATTATCTAAACAATATTTTTCATATTATCTGGAAATTTGTTCATTTCAATTCCAAATTCAAAGACTTAAAAAACCATTTGCTTTTACTAACGTATTTATTACTAAACAAAAAACAAAGAAATTGTATTCAATAAAACACGATGTACACTATCTTTCAGTGGTGAAGCAAGGCGGGACCTTATCTAGATTTGTATTATAAAATTAAACAGCTCAATTCGTGCCTCTAGCACCCAAAGCAAATATTTAATAATTGAGATTACAATATAGAAAACGAAACAGATGGAGTCGCTGGAATAATTTAATTTATATATTCTATTTTAATTTACAAAATATTTTAATTATATTATTATTGTTATGTGTTCAACTTTATTTGTTAACTTTATTTGACAGTATATATGATGTAGTGATTACCCGACCTGTTAAGTAAATGACCCAGGCTCAGTTCAGGGTCTAAACATATATTTATTTATATAAATTAAAAACATAATATTATTTAAAAAACGTAAGCATTTGCTTCGTTTCTGTCAGAAGTTTGTGTTATTAATATTTAATTATATTTAAATATAAATAAATGTTTATTTTAATATTTCTATTCATTTTTAAAGTTAGATGATAAACCCGTTTATTACAATTCGCTTGAGGTAGTGATGTATCTTTCGTTTCCAATATAAATCAGAGCAGACACTATCGATGAAGGTTGCTTCTCGTGAGCTTTACTTTAAGATATTGATTAACAATAGTTCTGTACAATGTTACGCTACTAAATTGAAACTTGCTTTCTTGCCTCCACATCTCAGTCTATTATCTTAGATTTCAATTATAAGTTTGTTATTATTAATGTTGCTTCTACTTCTTATTATTAGTAGATCTACAAATCATGATGGTTGTTTATTGAATATATTTATTTTAAAAAAAATATAGCACCATGACATAGGAAGAAGGGATACTTCTAGACTTTTGCAAATCATTTAAAATAAAATAGGTATATATTTCTATTTAATTTCCTATAATAGAATTAATTATTATATTATAAATAAAAATAGATACTATATTAGACCCAAAGGACAAATCAAGCAAGATGTTCGACTGGAAACGGTATATTAAAATTTATATATAGTTATGTAATATAGTTAGTTTGTAATAGTAAGTGATGGGTCCCATGTGACAGGCATTGCCTAGTGTGGGACCATCGAAAATCATATTGTTACTTTACTTCAATAACAAATAAATAAATATATATAGGTATAGACATTAATAGTTATATTAGCGACAATAACGGCCTGGCCACATATGCATATGGGTCGTACAAAGTATGCGCTTTAACGTATTAAATTTTACCGAATAGTGATCTTATAGAATACATTACAAACGTCATTGAATACTTACGTTCGCAATTAACGCACATATGTGGATTAACCTTATTAATAATCTACATAACAATGAAACAAATCTTTATTAACGATTAATTTATATTGCAAAACAAACTTATTTAATCACAGACGGTAATAATTTCTAAATGCGAAATTTTGATATCTCAATCTTGGGGGTTGGGTCAGAGAGACCGCGGTCACGACCCCCCTTGGCTGTCACGAGCATCGCTTTACTTATTACACTCGGGTTAATAATTATCACAGGATGCGAATGTCAACCTATATCTATAGACTGAATTATTAGTTCCATGAATGTTTGATGGGCAGGACTTACCAATTATTCATTCAGCTTTTAAAATATATATAAAAACAATTTAGTTTGATTAAGTATCAATCAATATAGATCGATTAATGTTGTGCTACAATAATATATCACGTGTCATAAAAGGCACGTGCGTCATTGATTCGCCATAACTTAATCTAAATGCACGCTTACAATTGATTGTAATTTGTACGAATCTCCCAAAAATCGTAGCCGGTACCAATGTATATTCAAAATATGTACTTTAGTCTTTGTATTTATACTCGTAATGTAGACAATAGCTTATTACAGACATTAATGACAATAAAATTAAGTAGGTGTAATTAATTAATACTTGAAGCTATTAATTAGGTGGAAATACAACATAATATAAGATAATAAAATATCTCTATGAATACAGCTCTTCACACGCGTGGGGCAAAAGGTTCAACGAGAGAATACATTCTGTAAGATGTACCGCCAAAATTAAATACAAAACACATTCGCTTAAGGCTCGGATGTATAATATTTATTACTATAAGTGATTTTTTCAGATTTACAATTGTTCACATGGGATATCACCTTTTACTCTTTGCTTCTTTGATTGTGTTTGTTTCGTACAATTTTATGATAATCATTTTTAATTAAGTGCCATATATTAACTTTGCAAGGCATAATATTATACCTACGTGTTTGTAGCAAATACAACCGTAATCATATTTACTGTACTAAATAATGATTATGAAGTAAACACGTAGTAGGCAGATGGCACTACAAGTCTAGTTCCCATGGTAAAGGAAGCATATAAGAAAAACTAAAACCTCCTATATCCTACAGGTGTTTACAAGGACACCATCTTCATATTTAATTATAAGCTAAAAACGGCAACTCATTTAGTTTCCTAACACCATTTATTGAAGGGACAGGAAACAAATTTACCACACAACAGAACATGACCTTCTCGACTCCAAATTAGGTCCAAACAATGTTTACTTTGTGTGTGACCGATTTTATTTTCTCAGGATTAAGCACGCGACGACCGACGGCGCCGGCGCATCTCAAATTAAATGTAAAAAACAAATAAAAATCCTTAGGAACTAATGAGTGTGTAATTTTGTTAGACTCGGAGGGTGGTTCGCGGCCGGCGGTCTGACTACCCTTACCTGGAAGGGTGTCATTAATATTCAGTTTCGACTGAAAATTTTGCCATTCAAGAATTTAAATTTGATTAAGCAAATTGTCGTATTTGTTGCATTATGAATAAAGTATAAATGCAGTTTTTGCATGAAAAGCTGTTTATTCCAATCACAATGACATAAGTGACAATAGTATTCTTAAGCCTAGAATATTAGTTATGTAACAGTATTAACTTCATTATTTTTATTAATATTATTTAAATTATAAAGAAAAAAAACCTTTAAAAAACCAAATTATTCTTTAGTAATTTATACCTAGGCAGGTAACATCAAGTCTACATATAATAAACGCTCAATTTATATAGTTTGTATTCAATTATTTCGCATATCATTTTGTTAGAGATTAGCGTACAAAAATTTCAATGCCCATTATCCAATAGTTTTTGATTTAAGTTCAAAATATGAACATACGCAATCATGACCAAATGATATAGGATGTACAGTCAATACAATATACAAATAAATAACTCACACAATACATCGACTTTAAGTTTATTTAATGTTTAATAAATAATAAATTTAATTGAGAATTACATTTTCTAAAATATTAATTCATTTCATTCAATACTATATCCAAGGGTTAACTATTACACGCAACAATATGTTTCATTTAGGGGTCATTGTGCAATGTTAGGGTGGTGATTCATACAAATCCACCCCTTAAAATAATACTTTTTAGCTCATCAAACTAATTGATCTGTAATAATAGTTTAACAGATAACATATTTCATTGTGTTTCGTATATTATATTAAATGCTTAGTCACGTGCATCTCTATTTAAATATAGCACATAAATAGTTGTAATATAACATATTCGTATAGTTTACTTGTATTAATTCGCGAGGGTTATTTCAATAACTTTTCCCGACTTAATATCGTGTTTATGGTTTTATTATTTTAATCTGACGTTTGGAAAGCCTTACTGCCATCGTAGTCCCAATGTATTGTTGATAAATATTATTATTACATTATTTTAATAACGTCAATAATTAGAATAATATGTTTTATAATTTTTCTTTTAATTATTGAAATAAGTATCTCAAATTACAAGTACAATATTTCCTACTATTCCCCGATAACATTCAAACGAAGATGTAAATAATAAGAAAGATAAAAGTGTAAATACAACTGATAACATAAACTAAAATGTTATATCACGAAATGTAAATAGGGAAGTGGTTGGCAACAAACCCGTCAATTCAAAAGTAGGGGTGTACGACAATGAAATCCTTTGAGGCTTAGTTCATTGACAACAACTACCTTGATGTATTCGCATCCACCCACGCACTGTGATAACAAGTTGACGACATCTGCTACTGATAAATATCTACGAACTGTAATAGGGTTGGCACATCTTTCTTTCGTAAGTGTACATGTACAATAATTTATAATGAAGCAATGTAAATGCAAGGCAATGAAGTTACTGGACAAATAGATATTATAAAATTATTACTTAGACTAAAGCGCTAACATAGTACGAGTGAAGTCCATATGCGAAGATGACTGCTGTAGCGAAAATAATGTTTAATATGTATCTTCTACCTACATAAATGATTCTCTTATTGACAGGATATGATTGATTATTCTTTACACTTACATCTCTTAGATCTCAGTTTAATGTATAAAATAAAACTTCTTTCAATAAACAACCTCTTCTTTTTCTTATAGACTATTTGAATGTTTAGAAAAGTAGTCTGTGATAATTTCAATTTCAAAGGAGAGCGGCACAATTATCGCTATTAGACTTTAACAACCGCATGCCAATTATTTGGGTTGGATTTCAATTTACTTTATTATTTATTTATTTACGAGTAATTGCTTTAAAATGATAAGTAGTTTGTTGATGAAAGGATTGGAACAACAAATGTCATAGAGCAGATAAATTTATTTTTTTATTTTTAAATATTAATTTCATAACTTATTTATTAGAAACAGATATATACTGAAGAGCTAATCGTTTGAAGAAGCGAGTGTGCACCGCTGCCAACCTTCTACTTAAAACATCAACATTTTTCATAGCCTATGTTCACTAATATTTATATAAGTTTCTATTCCATTCCACTAATCTGTTTGGATTTAAAATTCTGAGAGGTCGTCATGTCATTAAATGCATTATGTTTATAGCTCAAGATAGTTGTGTCCAAAATTAAATGGGTCTAATAGAGGCTATTTATCTAAATTTTGGTGTTTCCCAAAACGTTTGGCGCGACCTAAGCTGTAATAAAAGTTTTAACTTTTAATATTATGTCAAAAAAAGACTAATATTAACGATGTGGTGATGATATTGTAAAATATTATTAGAAATTTGTAATTTAAAATGATATGGACTGGACACACTTTGAAATTTTAAATTATTATAACGAGTAAAATATGAAATGTAAACAAAATCAAATTAATGATCTCATTTCAACATTCCTTCTAAATTAAATTTAAGGGAATATTAACTCACTTAAGGCGTTTTCTATATTCATCAATCAACAAACATGCATGCAACCCGAAACTTAAATATTTTGTCTCGCTTCCACTTAGAATTAAATTCATAAGTTGAATAGAGATAATGTTATAGGTACTTATTAGAAAATAACATTACATATGCAATTAAGAATCAACGTTTGCCTTTGGGATTGTTTAACCGCTGCCTTCAGAAGCTATGATAATCAATTTTATGCACACACTAAAGAATTAGTAATTAATTTCTATTATTAATATTTTAATACACAGTTGGAGAATTATTATTTTTTATTTAATAGTCCCAATGTATCTATTCTATAATATAACGCGGTCCAGGAATGCAAACGACAACTTTCATAAAGAAGAACTTCTAGAACTTCCGCTATGTTGCTTTGAAAGGACGAACGTCTCTTGTTATGTTATGTAGGTACATTTTACTCCGAGTTGATCCTGAAATTTAATTATTACATTTGAGCTTGTCAAACAAAATATTGCAAAAGAATCTATATCTGTAATATATAAAGACGAATAATATTTCAGGATGATGAATGCGCGCCATAGGTGTTTAGCCAAACTTTAATATTAGATTAACGTGTAATATTTACGTATTTAAATCATATGAGAAAAAATATCTTGAGCTATTTATGATATTTATAACCGATTAGCGAGTTAGCGGGACTAATAATAGGAATTAATTTAACAATTGAGCTTTTCACAAGGAAATAAATAGACTAATATGAAATGAATGAAAATATAATTGAAATAATATTATGATAAAAGAAACAAGTGAATAAGCATGCAATTTAGTAATAATTCTTTGTATTCAAATCTGTTGGAGTGAATTTTGTGAAGCACAATCAAAGCTCAATCTCAATCCTGCCGTTGTCTTGGCATTGAAGCAAGCAATTCCGATAACAATAAGATAAGACAAAGAATCACGATTATTCACGTTTCCTTCTCATAATATTTACTCGCTTTCTTCAGACATGTAACATTTGCTTAAATCAAAGCGACTTTAACGTAGGGACCCGCAGGAGGATCCCGTTTTGCATCCGTTCGTACATCAAGATTGCTATCGAAGATAGATTTACAAGAGTTGTCTTCGCTCGAGAACGTTGCCCTGACATTTGTGAACAAACGAAATATTCTTTTATTGAACGCGGTTTAAAGTTCTTTTTTGTAATCACATAAACATTGCAATATCAAGTACACACAGTAGCTCATTTCGAATATTGCCGCGTAAATAACATCGAGTAGGTCGCGGCTGAAACTATTGGATGACATAATTCAACCCGAGTCTTTTTTAATCAATGCTGAAGTGAGTTTCTTTAAAATTATGCATTATGCATTTGTTCACATGATAATGGTAAATTAGTCATTGGTGCGTGTAACAAAT